>CBVK0101124257.1:547-11219 GCA_900067695.1 Picea abies | reverse complement strand
ATCCAGCACATCTGCCAACAGGTTCAGGATATCCTACAGAAATCCAATGACAAGTACAAACAACGTCATGATCAACATCGGGTGCCACATAAGTTTTAGGTGGGAAAAAAAATTTGGTTTCACTTGCAGAAAGAATGCCTTACAGGACCCCATCGGATCAAGGGAGCTCAACAACAAAGGATGCAGCTTTATGGAGTCGTCAAAGCAGGGCATCTCCTGCACCAAGGCAAGTGGCTCACCCAGGGCCAAGTTCAGCAGAAATTTCCTCATCTGATGGGGGACTTTAATGAAATGGAGGCCATTGATTCCTAAGGAGGGAGGATTGATCCATATTAATATCGGTGGCCACCCACCTTTTCCAACTGTCTCAAAACAAATTTCTGGCAATTTTCGTAATTTACTACTTTTAGCAGTTTTAACTTTTGGGGCCATGTTGAGGGCCTAAATGAAGGTTTTTCAGGATCTATATCCTTAATTATCCTAATGGTATTATTGAGCCCCAAACATGAATCTCCTCATCGATACCTTTCCAACGGGCTATCACACGCCTAAAAGAGAGATCGTATGCAAAAGTTACGACCTCGGGAAGTTGATGTACTAACTTACCCAAACATGGCGCACATGACTTTTGGCGCTTCATCTCCTAGAGTTAGGTTTTTGGATGTCTAGGGTTTTTGGAATTATTTCTTATTGTAAAAAATTCTGCAGAGCCTCATTGTAACCTTCTTCTTGTGAGTGCTTCCATCACATCTCTTCTGAGAGATAAGCCGCCACCATTCCAGCAAGCTTGTTTCCACTACATTTAACAGTTTCAGTTTATTTCGTTATTGAATAGAAAACCAATTTTACTGTATCTCTGTTATTTTGTGTTATTAACTTGTTAATAATATGTATTCATTTCATTCTTCTCATAAAATCCAGATCAGTGGTATCAGAGCGGTCTGCTCCTTTTCATCTTAATGCATGTCCCCAATGAGGTTGGAGTACAAAGAGTTGGTTCTCGAGCATGTTTCTCTTAAGGAAAGAAGCTCTCGCACGCCCAAGTGACCTCCTATGGTAGGAAAAAATAAATATCTCGATACATGAGATCCTTTCAAACTGTTGATTGAGGAATCCCTCACGCAACAAAGGAACAAGATGATCGATAGTTTTGTGCAAATCCTTCGGCGGCTACCAACAAGCGACGCATCTTCTTCGAATGGAGGTGTCGCCCCCTTCAAGGTGAAAATAAACTTCGATATTCCTATATTTTAAAGTCAGATAGACACAGATGATGTAGACAAGTATTTGAATCTACTAGAAGGGTATTTTTCTGTCCATAACTTTTCGAATGAAGAAAATATTACTTTTGCACTCCTCAAAGTCGTTCCCCATGTCAAAGATTGGTGGGAAACTTTCTGTGAGAAAAAGGAAATAGAGGTAACCTCCCTATTTTCATTCATGGCCACCTGGGAATCCTTTAGGGATGCTATTAAGGAGCAATACTACCCTGTTAGAAGTTATGACGACCTGTATACCAAATGGACCACACTGCAGCAAGAAAGAGACCAATCTGTGCCAGATTTCACAAATATCTTCCATACCTAGCACACCAAGTTGGGTATCAAAGATTCAGAGCGACATCTGGTGCTCAAGTATTGTGGTGCTCTACATAGATACATCTATACTAAAATGTAATTTCTGGACATATCATCCTTAGGTGCGGACTACCGATATGCCGTCAAAATCGAGTAGAAGCTCAAAGAAAAGATGTGAAAATTTGGGAGTGGGAACCCCTCACAACAAAAGCTAGGAAAGGGTGACCCCAACCCACTGAAAAAAGAATAGAGAAAATATGGACAGTATAGAGACAACTTGTCCAAGACACAAGCAAATAAGGACACTGAAAAGACAAAGAAAGATACCGCGAAGTGGTGTGACTTCTATAAGAGCCCTTGGCATAACACTACTGACCGCCACTCAAATCAGTTACTGGTGGCTAAAGTGAAAGCCTCTGAATCAGATGCAAATTATGACTCTGAGATAGAACCATAAAGGGGAAGACAGATCATTGACATGAAACCCAGTGCCACCGTTGCTACCACCAAGCTCCATCCTGGTGAACCAAACGAGCTAGAATAAAGAGAGTGCCTCTTCCATTCACAGATGTGGGTAAAAGGCATCCCGCTGCACTTCATCATTGATAGCGATAGCCAGAAGACCCTCATTTGAGCAGAGGTCATCAAGTGACTGGCCCTACCAACAACACCACACCCACAACCATACACCATTGGATGGCTATGCCAAGGAAGATATATATGTGTTAGCCAACATTGTCGACTGTCATATGGCATCAAGCCCTTCAAAGAAGAGGTATTGTGTGATGTTTCTCCTCTCGAAGTTTGTGATGTTATTTTGGGCCAACCTTATTCATGGAAACATCATGTTGTATATGAGTCTAGGCCTCATAGTGTTATTATTACTTTGAACAGGAAATAGTACAGGATACCTGAGGCAGTCCCACCTAGTGCTATTTCCTTGAGCTTTGCTAAGCAATGCAGGAAGGTCATCTCTCAGACAGGGAAGTTTGTATTCTTTGTGATTCACTTGCAGAATAAGAGAAAGATCACAACCACATCCAAGGTATTTGTGATCGACCTCTCCACATAACAGAAGCACGTAGATAAGGTCATGGAAGAATACTCAGAATACTCAGATATGCACTGCCAGGTCAAGCACCCCATCAATATAACCCCCGTCTTACCGCTACCCAATGGGACAGTCTATCATTGCTCTTTGTTAGAGAATGAGGAGATCAAGCGACATATCCAAGAACTTCCCCACAAGGGGCACATCCACCCTAGATCATCACCTTGCGAGAGCCCAATCATGCTGGTACAGAAGAAATATGGGACATGGCGACTCTGTATTGATTACCGGGCTCTGAATAAAGTCACAGTCAGAAACTGGTACCTGATTCCCTGACTTGATGACCTCCTTGATAAACTCATGGGGGCCAAATATTTCAATAATATTGATCTGAAGTTTGGCTACCACTAGGTCCTGATAGAATAGACAGATGTATGGAAGACTGCCTTCAAGTCAAAGGAAGGCCTTTTTGAATGGTTGGTCATGCCCTTTGGTTTGACAAATGCTCCAGCCACATTCATGAGGATGCTGGATGATATCATGTGACCATTCACCAATACTTTTGTAGTGGTGTGTCTGGATGACATTCTAATTTACATCAAGACTTGGGTCGAACACTTGCAGAATATTCAGCAGGTTCTGCACACCTTGTGATAGCACAAGCTATACGCCAACTTGGAAAAATGCTCCTTCGACATGGAAAGGGTCCATTACCTGGGCTACATCATTGATAAGCATGGCATACATGTAGATCCAGCCAAGATCCAAGTCATCAGTGACTGGCCAGCCCCAACAACACTCACTGAGCTTTAGAGATTATTGGGCCTTGCCAATTTATATTACAGGTTCGTGTTGGGTCTTTCCCATATTGCATGGGCCCTTAGCCAAATAAACAGTTGTGGTGGTAAGGAGAAATTTGTGTTGGGTCGGTCCCAACAACAAGTGTTCGATGATTTGAAGCAGCGCTTGTGCTCAGCCCTAGTACTTTAACAATGAAACCTGCAAAATCCTTTTGAGATCGAGGCAGATGCTTCAGACTATGTTGTGGGCGTCGTTCTCACTCATCACGACCACCCCGTGGCCTATCATAGTGAGACATTATCAGATATTTTTTGTAAGTACCCTACTTACGAAAATGAAATGTACTCCATTTTGCAAGCATGCCGCCAGTGGAGAAATTACATTCTTGGGAAGGAGATAGTCATCCACGCTGATCATAAGCCACGGTAGTTCATGCAAACACAGGGAAAATTATAGAATGATCGACATCAAAAGTGGTCCACATACTTGCAACAATTCCACCTCAACATTAAGTATAAAACAAGAAGCACCAATCGTGTTGTTGATTACCTTAGCAGACCGCTAGTCATGAAACTCACCAAGCTACTAGACTCTTGTGGCCATGAGACATTTGGATGGCCCCAAGTCTATGAGACAGACCCTGAATTCACCACCACCTACCAAATGTTGGGTGCAAACGCAGTTGTCAATAATTTCCATCTTTAGCATGGGTTATTGTGTCATTTGGGCCATATTTGTGTTCCATCAAGTGAGCGAGCGAAGCTAATCTAGAAGGCCCACTACAGTCGAGTGGTAGGACACTTCAGTATCAAAAAGATAGTGGTGATGCTACAGAAACATTTCTACTGACTGAAACTTCAACAGGAGGTCAACAAGTATATCAGGTCCTGCACTACCTGTGCTATTGAAAAATCAACCACTAAGAAACAAGGCCTGTACAACCCTCTTCCCACTCCTAATAGGCCATGGGAATCCATCTCAATGGACTACATGTCGAGACTCCCATCCACCAAGCGGGGAAATGACTGTGTTTTTTGGTTGTTTATAGCTTCTCTAAGATGGCGATTCTGGTTTCCTAGAAGAAGAGCATCACAGCAGAGGCCACTGCCAAGCTCTTCTTTGAATGAGTCTAGGTACATTTTGAATCCTAGAAACCATTGTCTCAGATCAGGATAGTTTATTTCTTAGCACATTTTGGTCAAGCCTCTAGTCATTGTTGGACACCAAGCTCACCATGGCCTTCCACCCCCAGACAGATGGCCAAACCGAGGTTGTAAATCGAATTATTATGCATATCCTTTGCATGTATAAGTCAAATCACCCTCGCACATGGGATGAGAGCCTTCCCTATGTCCATAATAGCTATATCCGAGCCCTGGATAGCTCAATCGGCCACAACCCCTTTCAAGTGGGGTTGGGATTCCAACCATCTGGTTCCATAGATGTTGCACTTCCCCTTGCGGTCACCTCGACTAACTCATCTCCTGCTCCAACTAAAGCTGACAAAGCCACCCGGTTCATTGAGTGGATCCAACACATCTGCCAACAGGTTCAGGAAGCTGAAATAATGCCTTACATGACCCCATCGAAATCTTTGCCCACTTTGTTATGGGCCATACACTATCACCAAGGCTATGGGGGATAATTCTTTTGATCTCAACATTCTTCCTTTCCTTGGTCTTCACGTAGTGTTCAACGTGGATCTTCTTCACCCTTATTTCCCACCATTATTGGACACCTCAGAAGTAGAAGAATAGCTGACACCAACAGAGATCAACCCCGACTACATACAATAGGAATCCTAAGGAGGGAGGATTGATCCAGATGGATATTGGTGTCCACCCATGTTTTCCAACTGGCTCAAAATAGTTTTCTGACAATTTTGGCAATTTACTATTTTTAGCAGTTTTAACATCTGGGACCATTTTGAGGGCCTAAATGAAGGTTTTTCAGGATCAAGCTCCTCAAAGATAGCCAATGGCATGATTGGGCCCCCAAAATGAACATCCTTGATGATACCTTTCCAATAGGATATCACATGCCTAAAATGGAGATAATATGCAAAAGTTACAACCCTAGGAAGTTGATGTATTAACTTACCCAAATGAGGCCCACATGACTTTTGGCACTTCATCTCCTAGGATTAGGTTTTTGGCTGTCTAGGGTTTTTTGCATTCTTTCTTATAGTAAAAATTCCTTCAGAGCCTCATTGTAACCTTCTTCCTATGAATGTGCACTACCATCACATCTCTTCTCAGAGATAAGCCGTCGCCATTCCAGCAAGCTTGTTTTTGCTGCATTTTACAGTTTCAACTTATTTCGTTACTGAATAGAAAACCTATTTTACTGTATCTTGGTTATTTTGTGTTAAGAACCTGTTAATAATCTGTATTCATTTTGTTCTGCTCATAAAATATGGATCATTGGTATCGGAGCTGTCTACTCTTTGTCGTCTTAATACATGTCGCCAACGAGGTTGGAGTACAAAGAATTGGGTCTCAAGCTTGTTTCTCTTGAGGAAATAAGCTCTCACATGCCCAAGTGACCTCCCATGGTAGGAGAAAAGAAATATGAAGGGACAGGAGATCCTTTCAAACTGTTGATTGAGGAATTCCTCACGCAATAGAGGAATGAGATGATGGATAGTTTCACGCAAATCCTTCGACGACTACCAACAGGCGACACATCTTCTTCGAACGGAGGCGTCGCCCCCTTCAAGGTACAAATAAACTTCGATATTCATATATTTGAAGGTCAGATAGACACAGATGTTGTAGACAAGTGGTTGAATCTACTAGAAGGGTATTTTTATGTCCATAACTTTTCGAATAAAGAAAAGATTACCTTTTCACTCCTCAAAGTCGTTCCCCATGTCAAATATTGGTGGAAAAGTTTTTTTGAGCAAAAGGAAATAGAGGAAACCTCATTATTTTTAATCATGGCCACCTAGGAATCCTTCAGTGATGATATTAAGGAACAATACTACCCCGTCAAATGTTATGACAACCTGTATACCAAATGGACCACACTGTGGCAAGAAAGAAACCAAGCAGTGCCAAATTTCAAAAATATCTTCCATACCTTGCGCACCAAGTTGGGTATCAAAGATTCAGAGAGACATCTAGTGTGAAAGTATCATGGTGCTTTGCATAGATACATCCAGACCAAAATGTAATTTCTGGACATCTCATCCTTGGGCGCGGCCTACCAATATGCCGTCAAATTGAGCAGAAGCTCAAACAAAAGATGCGACAATTTGGGCCTGGGAACCCCGCACAACAAAAGCGAGGAAAGGGAGGCCCCAACCCACCGAAAAAAGGATAGATAAAATATGGATAGTATTAGGACAACCATTCCAAGCCACAAGCAAAGAAGGACACCAGAAAGACAAAGAAAGATATCGGGAAGTTGTGTGACTTACATAAGAGTGCTTGGCATAACACTACTGACTGCCGCTCAAAGAAGTCACTGGCGACCGAAGTGAAACCCTCTAATTCAGATGCAGATTATGACTCTGAGCTAGAACCAGAAAGGGGAAGACAAATCATTGATGTGGAACCCAGTTCCATCATTGCTACCACCAAGCTCTATCCTGGTGAACCAGACGAGCCAGAAGAAGGAGAGTGCCTCTTCCATTCATAGATGTGGGTAAAAGGCACCCCACTGCACTTCATCGTTGATAGCGGTATCCAGAAGAACCTCATATCAGAAGAGGTCGTCATGTGGCTAGCCCTACTAACAATGACACACCCACGACCATACACCATTGGATGGCTCCACCAAGGAAGCGATCTCTGTGTTAGCCAACAATGTCGACTGGCATACGACATCAAGCCCTTCAAATATGAGGTATTGTGTGATGTTGCTCCTCTCAAAGTTTGTGATGTTATTTTGGGCCAACCTTATTTATGGAAACGTCATGTTGTATATGAGTCTAGGAATCATAGTGTTATTATTACTTTGAACAGGAAATTGTATAGGATACCCGAGGCAGTCCCACCTAGTGTTATTTCCTTGATCTCTGCTAAGCAATGCAGAAAGGCCACCTCTTAGATGGGGAAGTTTGTCTTCTTCATGATTCGCTCTCAGAATAAGGGAAATATCAGAGCCACATCCATGGTCTCTACGGTCGACCTCTCCACACAGAAGAAGCAAGTAGAGAAGGTCATGGAAGAATACTCAGATATCTTCCCCTCACCTACAGGGGTACCTTTGCACTGCCAAGTCAAGCACACCATTGATATGACCTCTGACGCACCACTACCAAGAACTGATCAACAAGGAGCACATCCACCCCAGCTCATCACCTTGCAGGAGCCCAATCGTGCTAGTACAGAAGAAAGATGGGACCTGACAACTCTATATTTATTACCGGTCTCTAAATAAATTCACAGTCAGAAACCAGTACCCAATTCCCCAAATCGATGACCCCTTGATAAACTCACGGGGGGCAAATACTTAAGTAAGATTGATATGAAGTCTAGCTACTACCAAGTCCCAATAGAATAGACAGGTGTATGGAAGATCACCTTCAAGTCAAAGGAAGGCCTTTTTGAATGGTTGTTCATGCCCTTTGGTTTGAGACATGCTCCAGCCACTTTCATGAGGATGATGGACGATATGCTACGACCATTCACCAATAATTTTGTACTGGTGTATTTGGATGACATTCTAATTTACAACAAGACTTGGGCCGAAGAGTTGAAGCATATTCAACAGGTTCTGCACACCCTGTGATATCACAAGCTATACGCCAACTTGGAAAAATGCTCCTTCGGCATGGACAGGGTCCATTACTTGGGCTACATCATTGATCATCATGGCGTACATGTGGATCTAGACAAGATCCAAGTCATATGTGACTGGTCAGCCCCAACAACACTCACTGAGCTTTGGAGCTTCTTGGGCCTTGCCAATTTCTACCGCAGTTTCGTGTTGGATTTCTCCCATATTGCATGGGCCTTCAGCCAGATAAACAATGGTGGTGGTAAGGAAAAAATTACGTGGGGTTGGTCCCAACAACAAGCATTTGATGATTTGAAGATACTCTTGTACTCAGCCCCAGTACTTTCACTACCATATCTACAACATCCTTTTGAGATCGAGACAAATGCTTTAGACTATGCTGTGGGCATCGTTCTCACTCAGCACGGCCACCCCGTGGCCTATCATAGTGAGACACTATCAGATACTATCCATAAGTACCATACTTACGACGAAGAAATGTACCCCATTGTGAAAACATGCCTCTAGTGGAGACATTACATTCTTGGGAAGGAGATAGTCATCCACACTGATCATAAGCCACTGCAGTTCATGCAGACATAGGGAAAATCATAGAATGACCACCATCAAAAGTGGTCCACATACTTGCAGCAATTCCACCTCAACATCAAGTATAAAACAGGAAGCACCAATCATGTCACTGATTGCCTCAGTAGACCACTATTCACGACACTCACCACGACGCTAAAATATTTCGACCATGACACATTTGGATGGCCCAACTTTATGAGACAAACCCTGACTTTGCCACCACCTACCAAATGTTGGGTGAAAACGCAGTTGTCAATAATTTCCATCTCCAGAATGGGTTGTTGTGTCGTCTGGGCCATATCTGTGTTCAATCAAGTGAGGGAGCAGAGCTGATCTGGGAATCCTACTATAGTTGGGTGGAAGGACACTTCGGTGTCGAAAAGACATTGGCGATGCTACAAAAACATTTCTACTAGCTGAAACTTCGACAGGAGGTCAACAAGTATATCAGGTCCTACACATCCTGTGCTATTGCCAAACCGACCACTAAGAAACAGTGCCTGTACACCCCTTTTCCCACTCATAACAGGCCATGGGAATCCATCTCAATAGACTACATGTTGGGCCTCCCATCCACCAAGAGGGGAAATAACTTTGTTTTTGTGGTTGTTGATCGCTTCTCTAAGATGGAAATTTTGGTTTCCTACAAGAAGAGCATCACAACAGAGGCCACTGCCAAGATCTTCTTTGAACGAGTCTGGGTACATTTTGGAATAACAAAAACCATTGTCTCAGATTAGGATAGTCAATTTCTCAGCACATTCTGGTCGAGCCTCTAGTCACTGCTGGACACCAAGCTCACCAAATCCATGGCCTTCCACCCCTAGACAGATGGCCAAATTGAGGTTGTAAGTCGAATGATTGTGCATATCCTTTTCATGTATAATTCAAATAACCTTCGCACATGGGATGAGAGCCTTTCTTATGTCCAACATAGCTACAACCAAGACCTGCATAGCTCAACTGGCCACAACCCCTTTCAAGTGGGGTTGGGATTCCAACCATTGGGTTCCATAAATTATGCACTTCCCCTTGCGGTCACCTTGATTGACTCATCTCCTGCTCCAACTAAAGATGACATAGCCACCCGATTCATTGAGTTAATCCAGCACATCCACCAAAAGGTTCAGGATATCGTACATAAGTCCAATCACAAGTACAAACAACGCCATGACCAACATCAAGTGCCACATAAGTTTCAGGTGGCTGACAAAGTTTGGTTACACTTGCAGAGAAAATTCCTTACAAGACCCCATCAGAATATTCTCCCACTCCATTGTGGGTCTTACACTGTCACCAAGGCTGTGGGGGATAATTCTCTTGATCTCAACATTCACCCAGTGTTCAACGTGGATCTCCTTCACCCTTATTTCCCACCATTATTGGACACCTCAAAAGTAGCATAATAGATGACACCAACAGAGCTCAACCCCGACTGCATACAATAGTCATCCAATGATCATATTGTGTACAAACATATCAAGGCCACTCGACAACAAAGGATCCAGCTTTATCGAGTCATCAAAGCAGGGCAGCTCCTGCACCAAGGCAAGTGGCTCACCCGGGGCCAAGTTTAGCAGAAATTTCCTCATCTGATGGGGGACCTCAATGAAATGGAGACCATTGCTTATTAAGGAGGGAGGATTGATCTAGATATATATCAGTGGACACCCACCTTTTCCAACTGGATCAAAACAATTTTCTGACAATTTTGGCAATTTACTATTTTTAGCAGTTTTAACTTCTCACGTCATTTTGAGGGCCTAAATGAAAGTTTTTTGGGATCTAACTCCTCAATGATATATAAATGAATTATTGAGCCTTGAAAATGAATCTCCTTGATTATACCTTTCCAACGGGCTATCACATGCCTAAAACAGAGATCGTATGCAAAAGTTACGACCCCGGGAAGTTGATGTACTAACTT
>CBVK0101124250.1:0-13641 GCA_900067695.1 Picea abies | reverse complement strand
TAGAACTGGTAGATCTAGTACAACACGTCTCACTTTCAACCTCTCTTAGTATATCTTGATCATCACTCGAGGAAGATAGATCCAAAAGATACCTATTTCCTCATCACTCAAGGAATGGGTCATGTAAACATGCTTCATTCAACTTCGTTAGATCCATGTAGATCCTAATTGCTCCTGTCTTCTTGTCCTGCATGACCATTGGACCGATCCACTTAGATTCTTCCACTGGTTCGATGATTCTTTCATCCAACATCTTGTCTATTTCAGCTTTCACCTTTTCCTTGTACCTTAGATTCAACCTATAAGGCCTCTATTGCATTGGCTTAGCTCCTGTATTTAGTGGACTATTCATCTTGCCTAAGTCCCCTTCTATTCCCTTAATCTATGAAAATGTCGTAAGGAATAGGTCTTGATATTTGCACAAAAAATATGAAATTTTCTTAACTATCTCATCGCTTCAGTAATCCCCTATCTGTGCAAACTTCAGATTCTCTCTCATCCCAATGTTTACCTTCCACATATCTATTAGTTGGGTGTATGCAGTAGATTCAAGTTCTGGCCCTTCTATTTCTCGTTCTCCTTCTGTCTCTAGTACTTGTACGTTTCTGAGATCCTCTTAATCATTCTCTTCCTTAGCCACATTGTAGCATTTTATTAACTCCAGACAGTCATAGTCGTTCTGTGTGCATTTCACACTGGTACGACCTCCATTAACCCTTCTTTTGAGAAGATATTAGTTCGAATATCTTGGAGCACTGCATCTATTGATGGATATTTATGTTCAAATGTAAATGTGACTTTGAACCTCTGGATCCACTCATCCCATCTTGTTTTCTCTCTTTGCATTTCCAATTTCAAGTACCAGTTCTTTGGAATTGTTTCAAGTGTGTGTATAAATCAGTGTGTCCATTCTGTTTCTGGTACTGAACTCCATAAATTCCTACATTGCTCCACATGACCCCTTGGATCATTATCTCCTATATACTTATGCACAATATTTTCTTCCTCAGTACCTAACCTAACCCGCATTAGTCTTTTTCATTATGGCCAATGCTTCATGCCTTCTTTGTGTGCAACCCACCACCTAGATGGAATTGCTTTCAGGACCCCATCTAGTGCTAACAACATTTTCTGTTCAGGTACCTTCAACTCAAATTACTTTACAAACACACTTATCTTAGTTAATCCATCATACATGGGTGGATTGCATAGCTCTGCTCCAATCCAACACAACGATCGGGTTATGCGTGCACATCATCTAGTGGAGACTTCCTACATTCTTTGCTGTCAATGCTTTATACCTTCCTATGAGTCTTTCGATGCACACAAATTGATACTTCTCCAACTTAGCATACCATATGTAACAGGTTTGACATAATCATCCATATGTGCAATCATGTTGTACAAGTTGTCAATGCCATTTCCTATGGCTAGCTCTATGTATATTTTTCCTTCTGATGGGTCCAAGGGTGTAGTAAATTTCAAATATCCAACTTCAAATATCATCTCCATCCTCTTTAAGTTAATGATATCATGGTTATCAAAATCCCGATCTAGTCCCATCAATGTTGGATATGGTTGACTGTCATCCACGATCTCAATAACTTCAAAGTCTTCCACACTACACACACCATCTATGTTTACTGATACTCCTGTCAAATGATCAATTGGTACTACTTTGTTCTAATTCGCGAGCCTTAACTGACCAAGAGACCATACTAGTTTGGGTTTTCCCATCATATCCCATGTCTTCTTAGGTAAAATGTTCACATCAAACCCCAATTCCAAGATAACATTATCCACATAATACTCCCTAACTTGTGCACTGAATATGAATTCTCCGTTGGTCCTCTTGCTACACAATACCTCATTGGCAACCCTTTGTCCAATGGGAGTATCCCTTCCTCTTGTGCAGTGATCAATCATGTTGTAGAGTGTACTCAACACAGTTTCATATTTCATTAGCTCTACACAAATTCTCATGAATATTGTTAGCGTGCTCACCTTGCCAATTGGATTTTTTGGCACAACAAGTTCTCCTACATGAGGCACAAATGACGTTGATCCTCCCCAATCTCGTCTGAGTAATTCCTTTCTTTCCCTCTGATATGTCTCCTTTTCTTTCTGAGGGTCAAAATATGGCATAGGATTGGCTGATTTCCTTACCCATTTCTTAGTTTGATTTCCTTCATTCATCATATCAACTCTTGTTCTATCCCCTTCATGCATAACAACTGCTATTCTTGGTCCTTCACTGCATTTTTCAGCTGATATTTTCTGTATATTTTGGTTTGGATTCTGGTTCTGAATTCCTCTAGCCTGCCATTTCACAAGTAGTTGGAGACAATTTTATGTTTCATAATCCAATGTGTGCATGTTGTACATAGATTCAAACAGTCATGGGCCAAGTGTCTTGGTTGATTACAATTATAACATATTATTGATCCTCTTCCTTCTCTACCAAAATTTCCTCTGCCTCAACCTCTACCAAAGTTTCCTCTATTCCCTAGATTAAAGCTTATTTGATTATTATATTACAGACCACCCCCTTATGCTGCAACATTCTCCTCTTGAATCCTATACATATCTAATGTGTGCTCCCTCATTAGGTCGAATACGTGGAAATCCTTCTCTTCATGTCCCATCGAATTGAAAAAGTTTCAAAACAAGTTCCTTGGGGTACTTTGATACTTCTTTAATAATGGACACTCAGTTGGGCGATGGCCCCATTTCTTACATATATCACAATATCATCCTTCTGGCAATGGATTTGACACTCTTGTCACCAAATATTGCGTGAATGTTGGAAATTTGTCCTTGTGATGGCCTTCAGTATTACATTTGGTACACGAGACTTGATCATGTTTATCCTTTCCCTTTGTTAGTTCTGCTATTTGAATCATCAATGCAACTGACTATGTCTAAACCTGCACCATCCCTCCACTGTCTCCTACCAGGGATGATTCCAATTTCATTGCAATTTCTAGTGCCTCGGGATGCGATGCAACCTTTTGTTGGATCAACGGCCCATGAATATGTGGTACAAGCCTTGCAATAAACCATTCTTTATGTTGTTGATCAGAGATCTGGAAAGTTAGTCTACCCATTAGATCCTTGAACCTTTGATCGAAGTCCCATACTGACTCCATTTGTACCTGTTTAATCTCCTTCAGTTTTGTCATGTACTACGACTTTGAATTTGGCTTCTTTAACTCTTTCAATAGTGCTTGCCTTATCTTTCCCAAAGTCTTGGCTTGTACCATAGGTGTGTTACTCCACAACTTCATGTACCAGACTGACGCATGACCTCTAAATGTTGTTTCCAATTGCACAATATTCATAGCCTTGTCTTGGACATTCTTTGCAGCCTAAATTGTCTTGTAGACAAACATATGTTGTTCTGGGTCCTCTGATCCAAATCCGTGAAACTCAGGTAGTCTAAGGGTGTTTTATACCGCTACCATGTTTCTTTGTGTATTCCCTCTTCTTGGTGATGTTGGTTGACTCTGAATTTGATTCTGCATGCACTGTTTCCACTTCTCTAATTGGTACTACTCTGCCCTCCTTGGCTAACCATAATTTCTTTTGACAAGTATTCAACTGTTATTTCTAATTATGGTGACACACATGGGGTCGTGGATTTTACACAGGACCTTGTCTAAGTGGGACTTAACAGTTCTTTTATTACTAGACTAGAGTGGAATTCCTCTTCTTCTCCTCATGTATGTGGTATTTCCATGATTTGGACAATTTCATAAGGCTCTCTCCCCTTTTTCTCACTGTGTGACTCTCCTCTCTTAGCCCCAGTCTTTCACCTATTGTACCTACTTCATCTATGAAATTCTCCAAACTCATCTTCTTCCTTTGGTATACCCTCTTCTTGCATCCTCAGTCCCTTCCTTCCTTCTTCATTATTTCCTTCACTCTCTCCCACTCTCATACTACCTTCTTGTCATCCCCCGATTACCCTATCCGTGTGAACCCCCTTAGAATTAAGATTCCATTATCATCATGAAATTTTCATACAACAACATCTTTATCCATGTACCCAGTGATTTCATGAAACTCCCGCGTGTACCTTTGAAAATATCCCTTTTTGCAACACTGTATGATTGGATACAATCTACTACAAACTCTGTGATGTATACTCCTAGTATGCTATCCAACCAAAAATCAACTGCATGAGTAGTTGGGTTACTTACAAAATTCAACTGTCTTACCAACTCAGGAGTCCAATTCCTTGGTGCTACAGTTCTGTACCTTACATTATTCTCCACTAATCTTTCTAGCCACTCAGTTAGAATAATTGGAAATTTACCAAAGAAAATTTCATGCATATTTGTGTACACATACCTTTGCATCCATTTCTTTTCACTCATTTGTGTGTTTATGTTCTCTTTTCGAACAAAATCTTGTTCCTTCCTTTCCAACCATTCTGAGATCTCTTTCTTAGTCGACCTCCAAAACATCCCCACAATCACAAAATTTAGGTCTCGACAATAGAACCATTTGTTGGCACTGCGTGCAGTTTGTAAGACCCTAGGTTTGAGTTATCTATGACTAATCAAACCTACTAGACACCGACCCTTTCAACATCATTCTCCTGTGAATATGAATTCTCACTTGAGGTATCTATTGGGACTGTAAGAACCATGTTTCTGCAGTAGTGAGGGAATCATAGGTGACCATTTTGTTCATTCTTCCTTATCAGTTTTCTGCACACAATTTTGTCCTTATTTTTTATTAACTACCTAGTGTTTCATATTCATACTATCATCATATTCTAGATTACTCCATAAACTCATTTCTATAACATTCATAATTATTTTGCAAGGATTAACCATAACACAACTTTACTCTACTATGCATACAAAAATAATTACTAAGAAATCACATAGAAGACATGTAACACAAGTTTTAACATGGTTCACCCAACTCTGGACTACATCCACAACAACTGACTTCTTTATTATGCATTAATTTCTTCAAGCTTGGGCATTGCACTTACAAATATATATCATGTTTATTTTTCTCTTATACTAGCCTAGACACTTTGCATTGCAAGCCTCTCTCTCTCTGCATCATCCCTTACATTCAGACATTGATTCTCTCCCTTCCCAGCCTATCCTATCAACCTTGTTACCGATAGGCATTCTCGACAGCTAGGAACAGACTCCACAATATTGCCCGAGAATCATCACATGGAGTAAACGCTATTCTCCCAACCCATTACATATTTATACATACAATCTAGGACTTAAAACCCTACTAGGCTCATCCCCAAAACCCCATTACATTGCATGACTAATTCAGTTAACTGGATATTCGGTTGCTTTCTTTTGTTTTTTTGTCTGCATGTTGTTTTTGTACTCAAACTACTTGTTCTCCTTGATTTCACACGTCCTTCCATATTTATCCTATCAAGATGTCATCATTCCTTTTCTTCCGGTTTATTCCTCTCTTTGCTTTATTCTCTTTTTTATTCCGCTTACTGGACGTTGTACTTCTAGATGCACCTCGGCTGCGCACTCTCTAGTTTTTCTTCTTCTCCTCTATGCTCCTCTTTTGTGCACTTCTTATATACTTATTATTTTTCCCAAAATTGGAAATACATGGCAAGGAAAATCAAGGGAAAGAAAGGCATGGCATGGTGACATAAGGAAAGGCATGGTAAGGCATGGCATGACAAGACAAGGCATACCATGGAAAGGTGTGGCATGATATGGCAAGTGAAGGAAAGGCAAGGAATGGCATGGAATGGAAAGGAAAGGAAATTCATGATAATTCATGGTGATCTAGGTGGATATCGGTTTCCACCCACGTCTTCTAACTGGCTCAAAACAATTTTCTGACAATTTTGGCAATTTACTATTTTTAGTAGTTTTTAACTTTTGGGGCCATTTTCAGGGCCTAAATGAAGGTTTTTTAGGATATATATTTCAATGATAAACAAAGTCTTTGATTTATCCCCCAAAATGAATCTCCTTGACAATACCTTTCCAATGAGCTATCGTGTGCCCCAAACGAAGATCGTATGCCAAAGTTACACCCTCAGGAAGTTGATACACCAAACTACCCAAAACAGGGTCCACAAAACTGTTGGATTTTCATCTTCCGGGGTTAGGGTTTTGTATATTCTTTATAATAAAAAGGAATTTGGAGCCTCATTGTAAAATCATCTTCTTACCAATGCGAGTAACGGACACATCTCTTCTCAAAGATAAGCTGCCACCATTCTAACGAGTTTTTCACTCTGTATTTTTACAGTCTTTGTACATTTTCGCTCATTAATAGAAAATTGTGTATTACTATATCTCTGTGTTTTTGGTTGCATCTCTAATGCATTTGTGTTATATTATTGGATATACAAGATTTCTCTGTACATTTCTTTATTATATCTCTGCTCTCATTTCGTGCCAAAAATAATTCGGATCACATGGCATGGAATGGAAAGGAAAGGCATGACATGTCAAGACAAGGCAAGGTAAGGAAAGGAAAGACATGGAAAGGCAAGGCATGGTAAGGTGTGGCATGGATAAAAAAATACATGCCATGGCATGACATGGCAAGGCAAGGCATGGCATGGCATAGAAAGGCAAGGCTAGACATGGAAAGTCAAGGAAAGGGAGGGAAATGCAAGGCAAAACAAGGAATGAAAAGACAAGGCCTACATATATTTATAGGTTTAGGTATGGAAATGCAAGGTAAGGAAATGCAAGGCATGAAAAGGCAAGGAAAGGCATGAAAAGGCAAGACAATACATGGCATGACAAGTCAAGGAAAGGCATGGCATGGCATGACAAGGAAAGGAACGACATGGAAATTTAGGGAAATGCATGGCATGGCATGGCATGGAAAGGAAATGGAAGGCAAGGAAATACAAGGCAAGGCAAGGAAAAACAAGGGAATGCAAGGCAAGACAAAGGAAATGCAAGGCTAGGAAATAAAGGAAAGAAAATTTAAGGCAAGGGAAGGCTAGGAATTGATCACATACTTTGTTGTGGATGACCCAACCACTTGACATATTTCACATTCATCCATGGAGTTGGCTAGCTTGGAATTCACATATGCAAAGTGGCTGCATGAATGCACATTCTTGGAGGGAACATTCCATGTGGACACTAGGCATTTGAATTGGCTTGATGCCTATTTTTTATGGTGTGTGCCCTTCATGAGCATTATTTGGTGCATACTACTACTATTTTTGGATGAGGGAAAATTGCTTTGGAAAGACTAATGTCCACATGTTGTAACATGGTCAACCATGGATTGAAGGGAGATCTAACTAATTCATTATTATAATATTTATTTGACTTTCCATGGAGATAGTTAGCAAATAATAATATTTTATTGTATAAAAAAAAACTCACTCGATAATGAAGAGTTCTCTCTCTTCATTGTCAAGGGTGGAGAATTTCGGTATTTAGGAGCTCTCATCTTGGGCTACATTGTATAACATTTTTGCAAGCTTAATGGATAATTTGAGGTATATTTTCATTTGATGTGAGACTTTATTGTACACTGATATTTTATGTGTTAATTTTGTATTAAGAAACCCTTGTAACATGTTGTGATTGCCGTTATAATGAACCATGGCTAATTTTAGATAGAGTAATGTGAGGTTTCAACTATCTTATTTCTATTGTGATTATATTGTCCTACATGATTCTTATTATTGGTTCCTGGAGTCTTAACTAGGATGGGACTTCAGTGTTTTGTCAAATTTAGGTCCTTGAGAACCATGAATTGCATATGGATTTAGCACTTAGCAATCTTTTCCACCATAAGAGATCCGTTAATGCGTAACACAAGTATTTATAATCACTTTAGAAAAAATGAACTATTCTTACTTACATAGACTTCCTTAACACTTTAAAAAGTAATTATTCAAATTAAATAAATTCATACACTTTAAAATTCAAACACTTTGAAATTCATACATTCATTAACATAGAATGCATAAACAATGAGATTCGTAAAAAAACTTATATATATATATATATATATATATATATATATATATATATATATATATATATATTCAACATCGCCCAAATTATACTTTTTTTACAAAATGGCACATAGTGCCTAATATACAAAATGATAGAAAGTGCCCTAACATAAAAAATAGCCATATGGTGTCCTAGATACAAAATGGAATTCATTAGTCACTCATTGACCACTGTCACCCTCGCCACCCTCAAGAGAATCCTAGAAATCGATCTTTCTTTTCTTTCTCAAAGAAACACCTCGAGTGGTTTTGCGCCTGGGTGTGTTTTGTCGCTCCGGAGACTGCACAAAGAAAAAACATTTTTATAAGTTTTTTTCCACAATGAGTTAAAATACTTACAAAATGATACTTTGTAATTCAACATAAGACAACTCACCGCAAATGGTACTGGCAATTGTGAGGATTTTACTCTCCTCCATGACCCTAATCTTTCAATGATGCCACCCTCAGTCAATTACAAGGATCAAATTATGAAATTTAAATAAATATGCATAAAATAAATTCCATTCATGATACATAAAAATTGATCATCAACACATAATCATGAATATCTCGGTTATCGATGAAGAGTCATTGGTAGGTGGGGCGCTTAATTGTACAACTTTTTCTGAGGAAACATCTACCGTGGAAACCTTGATGGATGGCATAGATGGAAATGGTGGTGGGGGTGGATGGTATATGGGTGCATCCATTGTGGATGGATGCAATTGAAGAGGTGGTGTGGATGGGTGGTGTGTGGGTGCATTAAATGAGGATGCATAGAATAATAAATATACAAAGGGTAGGAGATGATGAATCTACATGCGCTGTACAAGCGATGTAATACGTTTGGCCTGGAAATAGGTGACCCAAAATTTGTGGTTGGTTACCAAGGGATTGAACTAATAATGTAACTAGTGAAAATATCAGTAGCCTACATACATATTAATAATATTGTTATTAGTAACCGACAACATAAATTCAACAAATTTGAGGTTTAAACGAGATTTAACTTAACACATGATACCTATGAAGTAGGTGACTTGTCCATCCCAGGTGGACATTGCTTGGCACCACCTGGTCCCGCAACCTGTAGAAATACAAGAACATTATAAATTTGAGGATGCTAGAAAACAAAGAAATCACTATGGTGAATTTATCAAATGTGAACATACCTGTGTATGCAGAACACTGAATGAGCATATTGCTTCTATCGCCTTATGGGTGATGGAGACAAACATTGATGCATCTATCGACGTAGAGGGTCTTTTATATGGACATAACAACTACAAATCATCATACAATAATATATCGAAATAAATACACATAATACTATATAAATATATAACAATGAAGAAAATAGAGATGGTTAAGATACTAACCTCCTCCATGAAGCTCTGTTGTCCAATGGCCTCCATAGACCCATAACAAGTCTTCTCGCAACTCAAGCATATGTGAGGTTCACATTGATGACTACTATGTCCAAGTGCCTTATCCCCATTGCACTCTTCTCTATGGATTGAAGTTTCGACCCCTCTATCAATGTCAACGACAAACACCTCCTCTGAGATAGTGCACCAAAGATACCATGTTACACTAGGATTTGAGTCAAGGATGATAGAGCTACTTGTACCTACTGCAAGACCTATGCAACATGAGGATGTTTGGCAGGGGGTTATCCCTTCACCTAGGAGGACGATGACCTAACATGGGATCATGCCTAACATGCTCTTGGTCTTGTGAAAACCCTTGAACCACCCCCTAGAAGTCACCAATGTTGAAGTAGTTCACATGGTGACCCAAAATGAATTCTTCCCATAATTTTCTCAAAAAATATAATGGCACCTTAGTTTTATTGCAGGGAGGTGCATCAAATACCATGAACCACCTATCCATCCAATTTTGAAGAATTTGTGGGTGGATGCACTTGTCAATACAAATGTGTTTCTTGGTGTCAAGTGCTTTTTGTCGAGATCGATGATCAATAAAAATGGGCATTAGATCTTGTTTTGAAATACCCAAGTCTCTAACTTGGTTTCGATCCAGTCCATTCCTGCAAAACTTGAACATTCTAGCCTTGTATTCTGAAATAGAAGTTAATTTCCCTTGGTAACATGTAATGGACCTTACAATGACGTCCAATGAAGCGACCAAGGACTCTCAACTAGGTTCTTTGGTTCCCCTTAAGTCATCGACAAGTGATCTCAAAGTATTCAACTCCTCATCAATCTATATGTTTATGTTTGTTGAGTGTGATGGGTTGAGGTTTTCCTTGCATTAGTTTGCTTGTGGATGGTTTTCATTGTCTCTGGATTCCATTTTAATAACATTTACTGCAATTTAATAATACAATTTAATAAGTGTACTTATGACAAAGGTATTACAAACAACAATTTCATTTTATCCCAACAAAATCATTAACATAATTTTGTTTAAAACAAAGAAAAACTATGTGTTATATTTACAATGAACTTGAAAAAAACCTATACAAGATTAGCTAATTGTTGAGAGATATATATTCAAGAATTAATTATATGTATTAATTAGTTTCGTCGATGTTTATTGTGTTCTCTTCAAAATTGTCATTGAACCACACATTTGTTGTGAACCTTGCTAATAAGTTTTCAATGCCATTGGAATTTACATCGAGAACCCATGATTAATTGTTTTGTATTTTTGCAAAACCAAGAAAAGAGACAAAGATAACAAAGGAAATGACAAAAAATCAAGCATACCTAGGTAGATTTGGGCATGGTGGCAAGATCTTGGGCTTTGCTCCTCCTCTACTCTTCCTTTTTACTTGCTCGATGTGCAAATGAACACAAAATTCACCCTTGCTACCTTAAAAAACATACACAATAGGAACCACACGAGTTCTTAAGAATGCACATGAGTTAAATGGGCACAACGCAATAAGAACACAAACATTCTTAAGAATGCATATGAGTTCATATCAACATGCCTATATGACAAGTTGAGTGGATGTTCGGGTTTTTCCAAACCTCTAACATGAAAATGAGTGAGAACACTTGTGTGTTCCTAGGAATGTGTACACATTCCTAAAACTCCTCCTATTAACCCCCTTCCACTTTTTTCTGTACCAACTTTCTACATACCCACATCAACATCAATCCTCCATAGAAATCACAATTAGTGAA
Organism: Picea abies; assembly: GCA_900067695.1. NCBI lineage: Eukaryota > Viridiplantae > Streptophyta > Pinopsida > Pinales > Pinaceae > Picea > Picea abies. The sequence continues at coordinate 2,493 of CBVK0101124250.1, read as the reverse complement.
AAGTTTTGTTGTTAATGCCCTATACAAACCTCCACATGCATTTGCTGTAACATGTATAAAAGCAAAACCCTAATTTCTAAATATGCAAAATACATAAGGGGGATGATAGAAGAATTAATTTAATATAATTTTTTTGAATAATGGTATGACACATGGTGGGCAGAATATCAAAATTGTAAAAGGTCCTGAAGCCGTACTTCCATCCATCATTGACGTCAGGCTCCATTGCAACAAACACCACCCATATATTCCTCTTCTCGCTTGCACCATATAATTTTTTCCATCTAATTAAATGTCCTTCACATGGACACTTATACCATAGGGTGCAATGTCGTTACAGTATGGCCACATGCATTATAGTCACAGAGAACCCTAATTCCATTCATCTCTTAGGCGGTTGAATTATAAACCTCTGCCCTATTTTGAGTAGTCTAAACATGCTATTAAACAAAGTATTACAGATAAATGTTGGTAGACTAAGGTGTGCCATGATAAATTTTGATCTGCAATACTTTTGACTATGGATTTTGTGCATGTTCTGGATTTTGTTTGTGCACGTTCTCATTAAGCTCGATTTTTATATATTGTTTAATATAATATTTAGACTATACTTGAAAGAGGGTAGGGGTTTACAATTCAACTGCCTAAGAGATGAATGGAATTAGGGTTCAGTGCGACTATCAGAGAGTTTAAGATGGCTATAATGCCCGGGCAATACTGTATCGGTATTGCAACCTATGGCATAAGAGACCATGTGAAGGACATTTAATTAGATGGAAAAAAATATAGGGTGCAGGCCAGAAGATGAATATATGGGCAACGTTTGTTGCGATGGAGCCTGACGTCAATGATTGATGGAAGTCTGGCCTCGTGACATGAAAGGATTTTTTTAGAGGAAAATAACAGGTATTTTGTTATTCAATTTTGAATAAAAATAAATTTTTAATACATATAGGTTCTAAGTCATTATAACATATTTATTATGAGTTTTATTCATGTTATTATAGATTTTAAATAAAGATAAACAAAATAATAATCATTTTTCATAAATATTCAAGCTATATTTAATTAACTGTCTACCAATATGTGAGCAAGCTCACATATATGTAAACAGGAACATTATAACAGATCATTCCTTCGCAATTAGAATTATGTTGTAGAACTAAAAGGAGTGGATGGTGTTTGCAAATGGCAGATGTGGAGTAATGGCAGATACCACAACCCAAAACACCGCGTCATGTATGGAGGATCTACAACGAGGAGGCTGTTGATTGCGTTCTTTATGTTTGTGTCGGACGAAGGTGAAATTCAAAGAGCTGATCGATGATCAGAATCCCCTACAGTATAGAGCGTTTATGTTCAAAGAGCTCATGGCCTACTTCAAGTACGCTGGCACAAGTTTGGGTGGAGCTCATGGTTATTTCAGAATATAGTGGACTTTGAGTGAATGAATGACATTTCACTCATTATTATATTATTTTCGATTATGTCTTTGACCTTACCATTCTTGGTTTTGATATGCTTGGAGACATACGAAAAGCTTATACTTATAAGAAACTTTTTTGATAGGGAGATTTTTCTTATTATTGAGATTTTTTAATATTTTTTTTCCTTTAATATTCATAGTTTTATGACAGGGAGATTCTCCTTATTGATGTGATTGGGATGTTCATAGTTTTCTGACAAGGAGATTCTCCTTCTTATTAATGTATTGATGTGATTGAGAGATTTTTTAATTTTTTTTTACTGTAATGTTCATAGTTTTCTGACACAGAGATTTTCCTTCTTATTGATGTGATTGGGAAATTTTTTAATCTTCTTTTCCTATAATATTCACTTACTTTTAGTATACTTTATCAAAGGGGTTTCTAACATATTTCAAGGTTGAAGATTCTCCTTCTTATTCATGGAATTGGGAGATTTTTTAATCTTTTCTTTTTAGACTGTTTGCTTATTTATTTAATTTAGAGTTCACTTTGGTTAGATTTGCACACTCTGGAGAAAGGAACATTTTGCCTTGTTTTATAGATAGAATAAGTATATTTTGAGGTTTTGTAGTTTATTTTATTATATATTTTTTAATCTTTTCTTTTTAGATCGTTTGTTTATTTATTTAATTTAAAGTTCATTTTAGTTAGATTTGCACACTGTGGAGAAAGGAACATTTTGCCTTAAGTATATTTTGAGGTTTTGTAGTTTATTTTATTATATAATTTTTTGATGTTGATTTTATTATATATTATTTTAAGTTGATTTTAAATATAGTTTAATTATATTAAAATTATATAGAAGGGATTAACATTTATATAATATTTTTTTATTTTTTATAAATTAAGTAAATTTGATTTTTTTAACTTTAATCATATAAAATGAATTAAAAGAAAAAAAATTGTTTGTTTCAATTATTTTTTATTTTTTTAAAAATAAAGTAAATTTATTCTAGAAAGAAAACTTCTTTACTTTCATTGTATATCTTTTCTAGTTTAGATTGAG
>CBVK0101124248.1:0-14010 GCA_900067695.1 Picea abies | reverse complement strand
CATTGATGTACAATACCATCTCATGAGAGACATGGTGGAAAGCAACAAGGTGTTGATGGAGAAAGTAGACCTGTTGGAAAAAATAATAGACTCTTTGACCAAGTCTGTGAGTGTTTTGAAGTTCTCTTGGTGCAGAGAGGAAATGGGCATTGTTTCCTTGGGTCTATGAATGAGAGTTCAAATATCTCTCGATTTTAGAAAATAAAACAACAAGTGGGAGAATGTTGGGTTGTTATATTCTTTGCAGTGAAAGTCTAGTCGAGGTGGATCGACTGACATTCGAAGTCCAAGATATCAAAAACAAGTTGAAGGCCGAGGTGGTTCGACTGGGTAAAGTAGAAGTTGAAGATATTGACAACAAGTCAAGGGTTGAGGTGGTTCGACCAAGTAAAGTCGAAGTTGAATATATAGACAACAGGTCGAAGAGGTCAACCGACAAGAGGTCGACATGCGAGCATGTGGCAACCGACTAAAGGCCAAATGAAGGTCGACTGGTATTTGACTAGTAATCTAACTTAGTAGTCGACTATAACAAAATCCTAAGATTCCCAATATTTGTAGCCAATGATTTGCGTCAATCTATAACCGTTTTCGGGGCACTTTTATTTAGGTTTTTTCCTACTATAAATCCTATAAAGAAAGCATGTTGTAATGTGGAAAAAAGGATAATCAATAATAATAAAATAACCAATATTTAGAGGTTTTTGGTCATGCATATGTAAGTCGAATTGTCTACATGGTTGTTTTTATGTAAAGAAAGAAGGTATGATGTCGATTGTGTCTTAGGTATAGACCAAGGTTAGACATGCAACCTTTTATTATGAATGAATAATACAACAAGAGATAAATATGCTCAAGGAATGTTGGTTTTCCCATTTGGGGTTCCAGAGTAAAATTATGTGTACTGTGTGTTCGCAGTGTCATTTATTTTCTTGTTTAAATATTTCTTCCTCTCTTCTGCTAGGTTTAGTGTGGAAGTGTTCCTCATTTCCTAAGACAAAGTGGCTTATTTACATTCCAATTTTAGAAAAAAGTTTCTCAAATCAAGGCATGAAGGCAACATTTGATGAGGATAAAGTCAACAACTGAAGACTTTTTGAGGGTGAGAGGTTAGGAATTTTAGGTATCATAGGCTAGTTTTTCTGTAATGAGCCCGAGGGGGCATTGACTATAACTTTTCTAAGTTTGAGGGAATCATTCATGGATTCACCTCTCATTTATATAGATCCTTGTCTTATTCTCATTTTTATGTATTAAGCTTCTCATGCTACATCTCTATTCTTTTCTTATCATTTGAATGAAGTTGCAAACAAGAATTTGGTACGACCACCATTGTTGTTAATCAATCGAGATATTGTATAATGTAAGTTTCAGGATAGATTTGTGTGAGTTGAAGATAAATAAAATATAGTTCATGTTACCTATGGTTTTATCATCTTTGTTTTGCATCAAATGTTTATGCAGATAAAGAGCTTCAGATTATAGGAATTTGAGTCCATTTCAACCATACTTTATGTTCCTTCAATATATACATTTTCATACACCTGCAAGTTACTTTTATAAGTGCTATAATGTTGGGTTCATTATCATGCCCAACTTTTGCACTTATCAATTTGTTAGATTCATTGTTTTAGATGCACAACAAACCATTCTTTCTTCATCTAAATTTTATAGTGACTTCCTCACTCACTCTCAGGATTGTGATTAATTGTTTTCCTCCTTTTCTTCCATCTACCATAATTAGTTTTTGTGCTCTACTAAATGAGACTTTCTGCCCAATGTAAATACTTTCAGTTTGAGAGGTTTACAGTCTTTTTATTCATTCTGTTGTAATTATTATCCTCAACCCTGTTTATCCTTTTCTTTGACATTTAAATCTGACATCTTGAGTATAATGTTGAAAATTTGTTGCTTAGTGACAGTGAGTAGCCAATTGTCTTAAATCTAATGAGGGAGCCCCCTATGGTCCAAGAGATAACTTTTGGCCTAAAGTAGGTTTTGAGATGCTTTGGCATAATTTCTAAGTAGTCAGGAACATATCAAAGTTACAACATGAATCTTGATCTTGTGAGTAAAAAGGTAGTGCTTTAACCACCAGACCACATGCTTTGTAAACATTATATAATGGAGCATATTGTATTTGAAGGCAAAGAGAAGAGACTCGTTATGGAAAAAATATGAAAGTTTGTGTTCATACTTGTGGGAAGAAGCCATTGAAGGTTGGGAGGCATGTGTTATTGTCTTCCTAGATATCACCAATGACTCTTGTGTATATTAAAGACCATTCTTTAATGTAAAGAGATGTAACCGAGTACTTTGCATCATTTTTAATGGATCAATTCATATTTTGAAGTGGACTTGGAGACGTAGCCCATGTTGGGTGAAATCCATTATCAATTTGATGAGTATTGTCTATGGCTATTTATTTTCTATTCTTGATTTATGTTCTTTACATTTTTTTATTTTAATTTATTAAGCCAATTTTTTAATGAAATTACAAGAATATTGAGAAGTTTTGTATAAGAATTCAAATTAGTGCAATGAAGCAATTTTAGCACTAATTTTGGATCAATTTTGGTACCAAAGAACTAATGATCAAGAATATGTTGATTTTTATTTGCACAAGCGTTTGTATTGAATGATAACCAGGTCTAAGCTTAAGCAAGGAGAAGGTTCACTTGAAGAGTACACTCATGATATTGGTTTGAGACGTGGATTCCAAAGAAAAGAAATGGGATCTTCAATGGAATAAACTATCTTTGAATATAAAAGGATGTTTCAATAAACGTTTCTCGACACACAATCCATGGTGGAAGAGTTATACAAAGAACGAAGGAAGAATGAAGGCCCAAGTTAAGGTAAAGGAGAAGGAGGTGGTGATGATCCTCCTCAAACTCCTCCATATCCATCCTCTCCTTTAAGTTCAAGTTCCTCTTCAATTCCATTAAGAAAACAACCAGAGAAAGATAATTCTAATTTGTGTTTGTTAAAATTAGACGTGAAATTTGATTTTCCAATGTATAATGTAGATCTTAATGTAGAGAAATTGGATAATTGGATCAATAAAATTGAAGTATATTTCAAGGCTCAAACAATTGTGGAGAAAGACACAAAATTCCAACTCTCTACTCTTCGAATGTGAGGCACAACATTGATCTAGTGGGAGAGTAAGACTCAAGATCTTCTTAAGAAAGGTAAAATGATATTTTCTTGGTATGAATTCACGACTGCATTAAAGAAGAAATTTTAATCTTTATGGCATATGCAACAAGAAACAAGCAATAATGGATTGGGAGAATCTAAGGAAAAATAGAGGAAATAATGTACAATATACTCAAGAGTTTAAAAAGAGGGCATTAATGTTGGGCATTCCTCTCTATACACAAGAAACTCTTTTGAAGTGTATTGGAGGGTTGCATAATTATTTGAGACATTTTATTATTATGTTTAACCCAACTAATCTTGATGAAGTTTGTGTCCAAGCCACTCATATTGAGTCAAGGGGAAAGAATGTCCAGGACAAATTCTCAAAGAAATTAGTTCAATTGGTTGCAGGAAAAAAGAAGGAAAGGGTAAAATGAAACAAACAACCATAATGAAGATATAAGATGAGAAGCCTTCATGTTCACATTGCAAAAGGAAGGACACGATGATGCCAAGTGTTAGAAACTCCATCTAGAACTGAGACCAAATAAGTTCTGGAACAAGAAGGGTAATAAGAAGACCATTGCTATAATCTAATAGGATCTTTGATCAGATTCAAGTCATGAAACCAAGATCATGACCATGGGCATATGAGGTACATATTCTTATGCTATGTGTCCAAGCCACTCATATTGAGTCAAGGGGAAAGAATGTCCAGGACAAATTCTCAAAGAAATTAGTTCAATTGGTTGCAGGAAAAAAGAAGGAAAGGGTAAAATGAAACAAACAACCATAATGAAGATATAAGATGAGAAGCCTTCATGTTCACATTGCAAAAGGAAGGACACGATGATGCCAAGTGTTAGAAACTCCATCTAGAACTGAGACCAAATAAGTTCTGGAACAAGAAGGGTAATAAGAAGACCATTGCTATAATCTAATAGGATCTTTGATCAGATTCAAGTCATGAAACCAAGATCATGACCATGGGCATATGAGGTACATATTCTTATGCTAGTTCTAGTTCTAATACTCATTCTTTAAAAACTGAAATTGTGCATGATGAAAGGAAAATAATTGAGATATTTCATATTAGAGTAATATAAAAACACAAAAATATTTATACATTCTTTGATAGTGGTTAGCAAGTTAATCTCATTTATGAAGAAATTGTTAAAACATTGGGACTTGAAACTAAAACTAATCTAAAACCATATCCTTTGGGATGGGTATGTGGAAATGCTAAGTTTGCAAGTATATAAACAATGTAAGCTCATATTTGCAATCACCTCTAGGTAGAATTCGATGTGGTACCACTTGATATTTGTGGAATTGTTTTGGGAATTCCTTCTTTGTAAGACATGAAAGCTATCCTCTACAAGGAAGCAAACAAGTATAATATTTTTTTTAGTAAGATAACTAATATGTATCAATATAAGGGGGAAAAAATTATAGGTGTTTTGTTGTTGGCCTGCCACTTGGGAAACTGACCCAACAACAAAAAAATTTCTTCTTCGAGCTTACTTCCTGGAATATACCAAAAAATAGATTGTGTAAATTTATACAAGAACTATCCAAAAGTTGATCTAATGTTTGAGAATTTGCATCATGTTTTCTATAACTATACATACTAAAGAAAATAAGAAAGCTTTTTATTACAAATTAAACGGAGAAGGACAGAGGGTCATCCCAAGGAACCTAGGGGGTTTCCTCATCGCTGACACTAAAGTTGATGTCGTTTTTGGCTTCCATGATGGTTAATTTCTTATACAAAAGATGATTTTGAAACTGAATGAATTCAATCTTCTTGGCCAACTCATTATGGGAAATGACTCTATCAGTTATGGCTTTGTTGATAAGTGTTTTTATATGCCAATAAAGATCAATGGTGATAAAATAATTTGTATCTCTGGCACGGGTTGATCCCATATCAGGAATCTAGGGCATGAGATCAATATCAGTTTATGCATCTAGGGTTTTGATCCTTTCCTAACGAACCTCATTTTCCATCCTGTCCATGTCATCTTGAGCTTTTGGAGTAGTGATGGAAAATTAATTCTCTACAACTATGATTGCATCCTGGTGTACTTGAGGGAGTGGAAGATGAGATTGAGGGGAAATTCCACATTTGCGTGCTCTAGACCTATCCATGGAGCCAAACCAAAGCCTGAGTGTAACCGTTGTTGGTTGAGGAGAAAAAAGGCAAGAGTCGGGGATGCTTCTGAATATTTTCTGGTCACTGCAACGGTTGATGTAGCCATAAACAATGTTGATGGTCCTAGGAATAGTAACAATTATTTATTGTACCCTTGGTCCCCTACTTTTATTTTCAACCCTGGGTTTATAAAAAAATAAGAGGTGTTATGCACTGTATGTGTAGTATGCAATTGTCTGTAGCAGAGGGTTGAAAATTATCAAAGGCTGGAAATGTGTAGGAAATCAAATGACATAAAGCAGTTCTAAACTAATTGATTTGAAGGAAACACACAAATTTGAAAGTACAACTAATCTAAAGTGCATGAAAGAAATTATTCTATTGCATTAAATATTTCTGAACCAGGAAAGTTAAATTGAAGAAAAAGATGAATCTAATATGAAATTATGACAAAGAACTATGATAGAAGTAAAAGATGTAAATTATGACAGAAAAAAACTGTAATGGAAATGAAACTACACTAATGCATGAACAAAGAAATCTAACCCCTTGATCATTATCAATATAAATGTGCTTTTATTATTTGTTGATGCTTTCATGAAAATAAGATTAAACTAAGTTAAAATATGAAGTTAAAACAAACCTACAAGAGATTTCTACAAGAACTGTGCATTTCTATAGGATCTGTACAGTTTCTACAAGATACTCCTACATGAAGCAAAATGAAGTTTGAAAAGGTAGTGAAAGTATTTAAAAGCATTGACAAAGCTAAACTATAAAATAAATGAAGTGAATCTATGGTTCTTATCCTTGGGAGGCACCTAGGAATGCTCCAAAAGGTTATTGAACATTTCTACATGATGCTGCTACAATTGGCTAGTTAGTTGAAATCTTAACAGAAATGAAAATTGATCATGCAAAGCTAAATATAACTTCAATAGAGAATGAAACACTATCTAATCACTAACTAATATGCATGAAAACTAGCAAAATAGTAAAAAGGGTCCTTGATCCCTCTTGGATGGGATTTACCCAAGAAGCACAAGGAACCTAAAAGAAACTTTAATGGACGGAAGGAAAAAAACATTTTATTTCATAAATATCAACAGTACATGAGGAACATCAAAGTTATCAGTCTTCAACAAAAATTCTCGCAGAACATATCCATACAATGCTTCTCCAAAAATTCGCTATTTCTTTCTCTTAGACTAGAGGCCTATATATAACTAGAGAGTTTGATCTCCCTCCCTGAATCAAGGAGAGTGATGAGTAAATGAGGCATCTCAACCCTTTACATCTATATTTTCGAACTTTTGTTGATAAGAAGTGGTCATAAATGCAGAAGGATCACTCTTGGAGGCAGGTGTAGACAATTTCCCTTGATCGTTGGATGGAAGCTCACTCGAGGGGGGGAAATCCATTGTTTCTAGGAGGTTGGTGCCCTTGAATCCTATAGTTCGACCTAGTTGGTGGAACACATGTATTTTACCAAAACTAATAGTGAAAAAAGGTATATTATACATAAAAATCCACCTCAATCATACATTCATTAAGAAACATACAAAATAACCATGTCTGACTATTAAATATGGTCAAAATCAAACATTAAGTATTTTTGTGGTGGAAAAATATGTAAAAGATAAGCCTTTATAATGTTCAATAATGAGGCTCATCATCACTCCCCAATTGAACTCTTGCACACCCTTGTGCAACAAAAAATGGTGTTTTTGATCTCACTATTGTTGTTGTTGTTCTGTACTTTGTTGTTGTTCATTGTTCCTCTGTTGTTTATCATCATGTTGCTTCTCAAGGCCATGTTGCTTCTCAATTCCCCATTGTTTCTCAAAAGAGTGTAGTTGTTCATTACCCCATTTTCCATCAACATTCTCCTGTTGTTTTATGAATTCCTCTCTCATATCCCAATCTATATACTTGTTGACAACTTGTTAATCATGGTATCTCTTATCCTTCACAATGTTGGACCATTCTGATTCTTCCTTTTCTGGTTTGAGGTCAGCCATAGGATCTATAGGGAGAAGGAGTGGATGGCTCATCCTTAGCCCAATCCAATTAGTTATCATTATCCTTAGAGTTTATTTATACCATGGTGTTCTGAGGAGGGAAAGATGCAATGTGTTTGTAGAGTGAGGCTCTCTCATTCTCAATCCATGAGGCAAGGAATGCCACCTCATGTGGCAAGCTTCTACTTCTACTTCTCCCAATAATCTCAATGTGTCATCCATATGGGTTGTTACTTCAATTTTTTTGGCTTTCCACCTTGGAGTTATACCCTTATCCAAAGATATGCTATGGTGATTGTTTATGACATATTTAGGCCTGACAACCTCTGTTCTAATCCAAAGGGGTGTTTGTTGTTCCTCTTCCTTATACTTTTTGAATTCTTCTGCCCTCATTTACTCATGCCTTAGCCAAGAAGAAAATGCCATCAATTGAAAATCCACTACATATGGGATTTTATCTGAAAAATTCCCAGTCGGTATAACTTTATGCAGTCATTCTTGTAGAAACAAATCCTGTAGAAACAAAGTTCTACAGGAACTGTGTAAATCGAAAATTCTATAACATGTAATTTCGAAGAAGGCTGAAGAATTTTTAGTGTCGATAGGTCTCGACCACATGCTCAATTTTGTTTTGGACTGAGAGACCTTAACACATGGGACATTGGTTCAATTTCATAATAGAGTCTACATGACTGTAAATTGAGGGAGAAAAAAATTGGGTTTCCGCAGGGAGAAAAAAAACTAGAATGAATGCAACAAGTCTTTGAGATCGAAGTGATAATTCTCTGTCTAGGGTTTCATGGTTACCTGTAGTCTATCATAAATTATTCTCTTGCAACATCCTCTGGATAATTATTTTGATTTCCCTCTTTTCATGCGAGTTTAGATTCTCGATTCCACCCAACTAGAGCCACTCTTCCTCTTCAAACTCGAAATGGTGTTCTGATTCTTCTAACTCTGAGTTATACCCTTAAATCATGGAAAGGACTGTTGTCTTGTCGCAACAGTAAAACAATCGTCGACTTGTATTCATGATTCTCTAATTCGTTCCTTTTCTCACTCAATGAATTAAACCTCCACTTGAACCATTCGATCTCCACATGTCAATTCAAATTTGGCATGAATAATGCTACCCCCATTGACAAGATGTAAACATCCTCGTTTTCACCACCCTTTAGAATTTATGAATGCTCGACCATATAAAATAAGAATAAATATGGATGTGTGAGGATTAATTAAATGTAGATAGGGAAGATACTTATGTTACCTTGTTTACCTTTTTCATGCACATTAATATGCTTGTTGCAAGTGGCTGGAGGTGGTTTGTCTTCATGTTGGTGCTTGTAGTTTATTTATATGTTGCGCTCATGATTAGATCTACATTTTTTTAGGATATTGTGACCTCGAATCATGCTATAGGATTTAGAGCATTCTGTTGATTTGTTTATGTCATATAGAATATTTTCTACATGATACAAAGTATCTTGTAGAAGGTCATTTCTATTATCCCAAGGATGTTCCTATGAGCAAGGATGGCTGCTGAAGGTGTTTGTTTCTCTGATATTGATCCTTACACTGCGGCTATTGGTCTTGAGTAGGTTTTCTTGCCTATTTTTGAGAATTGTCCCTGTAGATTGTCATATAGAATATTGTAGAACAACTTAATAAAACAATATGATAGGTTGTTTTCTTTGAAAAAAATGTAAAGTGAGATGTATTGGGTATGAAAAATGGTATGAATGACATGGATGAAGAATATTGTTGATTATGATAGGAAACAATATGAATATGGGAATAATGAAAAATGATATGTATGAATATGGAAATTCTTATTGTATTTATTGATGGTGATGTTTATTGTTTATTTTTCTCTATGAAGATGGTTGCAGTAATGAAGTCCCTGATACATGCAAAAACAAAATATTAGTACAATTTTTTTTTTCTCAAGGCAGAAGTGCCATCTCTAGTTTTCACTAATGCCTTGCCTTATCAGGCTTCTAAGAAGTTTTCTTGATGAGGTTATTCATTTATTATTCATATATGAGACTTCCTCCGGTGGAGGTTTTCACCCTCAAATATGTATTAGATACCTCTGAGAGGTTTTCATCCAAGATTTTTATTTTCTCTTCTCTTTTTTTCATCATGGGGATGAATTGAGAATATCACTACTATCAATCACATCTAGATTCTATTTATTCATTATTTTTGTGAATTCCCCTTTTGTCAAGGGATTATTGTAGGTATTTAGTGTGAATCCACTCACTAGTAGTGGCATTCCTTCTTTATCAATTGTTCTTATCTGCACTGATCCATTATCATGACATTTTTCAATGATGTAGGGCCCTATCCACCTTGTCATAGAATTTCCTTTGAAATCCTTAAAAATTGAGTCATATAAAAGATCCCAATCCGCTTCTTTGAACTTCCTGTACTTAATATTCTTGTCATGCCAATAATTTCTTTGCTGCTACACCACTTCAATGTTGAAGAGGGCCTGCATCTTGTACTCATCTAATGCATTCAATTGACTCAATATTTCTTTTTGTGTTGACTGCAAATTCATGTATAATTCAACTATTGTTCTCAATGTATGATGCTCAAATTCAATAGGAAGCATGAATTTATTACCATAAACTAATTCAAAAGGAGTAAGCCCTGTTACAACACAAGTTGTAGGTTGGGAAAAGCCCGACCCAACCAAAAAAGAAAGTGCTACAACTTGGGAATCCTAATCCAATGTCACCTCGATGTAGGTCCCACACTTGGGGGGTGACTAAGGTCACTCTTGGGAGGCGATCCCAGAGACCCTGGGTGACTAAGGTCACTCTTGGGAGGCGATCCCAGAGACCCTAGGGGGAAAGTAAAGGATGAAGGGAAGTATAAGGAGAATTCCCCCAGAAGGTCAAGTGATGGAAGAAATTATTGGTTGGAAATGGTAAGTGAAGAGAGATAAATGGATAGCAAGTGAAAAGATAGTTGCCGATGCACCTCTACCTTCCTGAAACATAAGAAAATATACCTTGCAATACTATGTGTTAGTATGGATCAATAAGTTAAGTTTTATTTCCCTCATTTGCAGTAGTGGATGACCATTTATATTAGCAAATGAAGTATCCAAATCAGCATATAAGGCACAAGATCAATTGGCAATATCACCAATGAATTTATTAATCAATTATGACTTGAGCATAGCATTGTAAGACTGAATAAAGAAAGCTATTATAAAATTGTGACCTCAAATCATGCTACAGGATTTAGAGCACTCTATTGATTTGTTTCTGTCATATAGAATATTTTCTACATGATACAAAGTATCTTGTAGAAGGTGATTTCTATTACCCTGAGGATGTTCCTATGAGCAAGGATGGCTGCTGAAGGTGTTTGTTTCTCTGATATTGATCCTTGCACTACGACTATTGGTCTTGAGTAGGTTTTCTTGCCTATTTTTGAGAATTGTCCTTGTAGATTGTCATATAGAATATTGTAGAACAACTTGATAAAACAATATGATAGGTTGTTTTCTTTGAAAAAAATGTAAAGTGAGATGTATTGGGTATGGAAAATGGTATGAATGACATGGATGAAGAATATTGTTGGTTATGATAGGAAATGATATGAATATGGGAATAATGAAAAATGATATGTATGAATATGGAAATGCTTACTGTATTTATTGAAGGTGATGTTTATTGTTTATTTTTCTCTATGAAGATGGTTGCAGTAATGAAGTCTTTGATACATGCAAAAACAAAATATTAGTACAATTTTTTTTTTCTCAAGGCAGAAGTGTCATCTCTAGTTTTCACTAATGCCTTGCCTTATCAGGCTTCTAAGAAGTTTTCTTGATGAGGTTATTCATTTATTATTCATATATGAGACTTCCTCCAGTAGAGGTTTTCACCCTCAAATATGTATTAGATACCTCTAGGAGGTTTTCATCCAAGATTTTTATTTTCTCCTCTTTTTTTCATCATGGGGATGGATTGAGAATATGGCTGCTATCAATCACATCTAGATTCTATTTATTCATTATTTTTGTGAATTCCTCTTTTGTCAAGGGATTATTGTAGGTATTTAGTGTGAATCCACTCACTAGTAGTGGAATTCCTTCTTTATCAATTGTTCTTATCTGCACTGATCCATTATCATGACATTTTTCAATGATGTAGGGCCCTAGCCACCTTGTCATTGAATTTCCTTTGAAATCCTTAAAAAATGAGTCATATAAAATATCCCAATCCACTTCTTTGAACTTCCTGTACTTAATATTCTTGTCATGCCAGTCATTTCTTTGTTGCTACACCACTTCAATGTTGAAGAGGGCCTGGATCTTGTACTCATCTAATGCATTCAATTGGATCAATATTTATTTTTGTGTTGACTGCAAATTCATGTCTAATTCAACTATTGTTCTCAATGTATGATGCTCAAATTCAATAGGAAGCATAGATTTATTACCATAAACTAATTCAAAAGGAGTAAGCCCTGTTACAACACAAGTTGTAGGTTGGGAAAAGCCCGACCCAACCAAAAAACAAAGTGCTACAACTTGGGAACATCCAATGTCACCTCGATGTAGATCCCACACTTGGGGGCTGACTAAGGTCACTCATGGGAGGCGATCCCAGAGACCCTAGGGGGAAAGTAAAGGATGAAGGGAAGTATAAGGAGAATTCCCCCGGAAGGTCAAGTGATGGAAAAAATTATTGGTTGGAAATGGTAAGTGAAGAGAGCTAAATGGATACCAAGTGAAAAGATAGTTGCCGATGCACCTCTACCTTCCCAAAACATAAGAAAATATACTTTGCAATACTATGTGTTAGTATGGATCAACAAGTTAAGTTTTATTTCCCTAATTTGTAGCAGTGTATGACTGTTTATATTAGCAAATGAAGCATCCAAATCAGCATATAAGGCACAAGATCAATTGGCAATATCACCAATGAATTTAGTAATCAATTATGACTTGAGCATAGCATTGTAAGATTGGATAAAGCAAGTTGTTATAAAATTATTTTATGCAGTAAATTATCATCCTTATGGATGTATCATTCAATGACATGAAACAACTAAATCAACCATATAAAAACCCTCAAAACTAGCTTAAACAATGCACTCTAGTTAGTGGAATTAGTGGCTAAAAATGGAGGAAAGTTAGGGGCTATTTAGTGAGATATTAGCACCTAGGGTTAGTGATTTTCTGTAGCCTAATGGCTGTAGAAAACAAGTTAGTACATAAAATGATAATTTATGGAAGAAAAGGGAGGCCCTAAGGGAAGAAAAACCCCCAAGGCATCAAGGTCACTATCCAAAAGAGAAAGCTTGTAAAGGTTGAAATTTCACGTTTGTCGAGGCAAAAATCTTGTATCTCCAATACAAATTAAAATGTGATCAGTGCCTTACTATTGGTTTTATGGGGTCAATGAAAAAGATGTCTTGTCTAAGCACTTGGGGGTGTACGCACTTGTACTTCCCAAGTGTGGCTAAGTTAATCTAGGAAATTCCAAGAGGGTGTACACCCTTATACTTCTCTTGGCACAACCTTGAAAAATATATTTTACCTTGAGAAGCAAAACTTGGATTGAAATGTTTGATCCACAAATCCCTAGGGGTGTAATCCATTTTACTTCCTAGGGTTTGAAAAACAAACCAAGATGATCTTGGAGGGTGCACGCTCTTATAGTTCTCCAAGACAACTTGTAAACACATGACCTTTCTTAAGCAAGAGAACAAACTTTGGGGAGGGTGTATGCCCTTATACTCCTCCATGGGTTCTAACCAACAATGATTATGGAAAAAAGCAAGACAAAAGACAATAAATTCAGATTTTCCCTTACCAATTCCACCAAAAATCTAGATCAAACACTAATCTTCCAAGTTAAGTCCATCCACATGCATAAGAAAGAGTCTCCAAGCATAGTGCATCACTTCCCACCACCAATAGAAAAGATAAACCATAACACTTGAAAAAGAGATGAAAATGGCCAATAGGGCCGAAAATTTTAGACCAAGTCCTTCTCCACAAGGGAAATCTATGATTAAAATGAGATCTTATGATCTCTATTTATAATACAAAATTTAGCTAACATAGCTTGTCTAAAAAATAATGAGTAAAACACAAGATCATGGGTCAAAAACCCTAATATTTCCCCCTTAACACAATAATATTAAACAATTCACTTATAATTTCACTTTTTTCACAAATTAAACCCTAATTTAGGAGGACATCACCCCTTTAGGAGATATGGGAGGTTTTTCCACTTTGAGGAAGTCATTTCTTTTGGAGAAGCGTGGATGGGCCTCCAAAGGCCATGTGTCAAGCATCTAAGTGATCTCATCATGGTGAAGACCCTCGTCTCCTCAAAACTTCCAAGTGTAAAATGAGTGGCACCTCACCACCATGCCTTGGCCCCCAAGGTCATGATGTCAAGCTCAAAAGTGGGACATTTTTCCCCTCTTGGGAAAATTGTTTGGCAAGAAATGGGTGGGCTAGGTCATCCAAGTCATAATCAAGGTATTCCAAGTCATCTCTCTCTCATTTGGAATGCGGGCCCCTGGCATCCTACATATGGGCTTGTAGCCCCATGGAAGCCCAAGCTAGGCTTGTTCTCCCAAAACTGTCCACCAGTTAAGCCTGCAAGTACAAATGAACACTCTCTCCAAGGATCTCAAGTCATAACATCATGATAA
>CBVK0101124247.1:0-16050 GCA_900067695.1 Picea abies | reverse complement strand
TCAATAAATAAGCCATCCAATCATGTGCATTAAAGATCACCATATCAAACAATTAACAACTCAAAGACACTATGAAACTTGTCAAGCTTAAGTATGGGAAGGTTGACGAGGTGTCCTATTGGGTAGATCATGCCCTAGGTCAAGGAGAGCTTCTAGGAGGTCCCTCTCTAAGCCGTGTAAAGTGTATGAGGTGGATGGTGTCAAGACTCAATGTGCATAGGGCTCATGACATACTAGGGGTCATAGTTGTCTCATTCAGGGATGGCTTTGTAGAGGGTGTGTGATACGTTCGTCCGCAATGCACTTTTTCCAAACCCATCATTTGCCTTTTGTCTTTCTTTCTTTATATTTCCTTTTAAAATAGAATAAGGAAAGATTTAAGGTCACTACTCTGGCGTGGTGACTAGGTGGTGGAAATGTCACCCACAAATACCTAACTGAAATGAGAAGGTTGGCTCGTGAGGATACCCCCTTTCTCTCAACCATGCAACTAACAGTCACTTCCCTAGTTTGGTGACCAAATGATGACACTATCATACAACTAAATATACATGGATGTGATAGCTTGACTCGTGATGATACCTCCTAGCCCTCAACCTACCTTTCAAGCATTTCTTTATTATATTGTGGGTCCCCTTTTATTCAAAGATAAGCGTTTCATTGCTTTCTTGGGTGATCCCAGGGTGAAGCATATGGAAAGTTTATATAAGGATTTTATATTTTACCCAAAACTAGCTCTCTAGGCCTTTAGCCCATTCTTCCCATAGAATGAGGGACAACCCCTTCTTGGGTCAATACACCCTAAAAGCCCAAGAGATAAGGAAATGGAGGGAAACAATGATGGAAAATGGTAATTATGGCCAGGAATGGTATGTTGGTTCATCAAGGGAGTTCCGAGTAGAAAACCCATTTCCAAAGAAGACCACTTACTAGGGAACAATATCAACCACTAAGGTGAAGGAGGGAAAAATACATAATGTCCAAGCACATATTGTGAAATATAGAGCAATCTAAGATACAACATAATAACATGGCTTAGATATCGAAATGATGCTCACCATAATACTAACTTGTACCTCATGGATCAAGGCCCATTTCCTTCCAGAATCCAATTGGTGTGGTGGATTCCATCTGTAAACTTGTCACCATCTGTGGTGGTGAGTGGGTTTTCCATCTATGCAAATGATACTACTGGTCATGTAGTCTCTTGACACTCCATATCTACAACCCGAGGGCCTTGAGACATCATCTCCTTAGTTATCCACAAAATGGGGATAAAAAGCCATGTTGTAGTTTTCCATGTAATGTTGTATGCCCATACTTCTTTAGTGATATTATTTGACCAATCATTTATGTTCATGCTCACTATTTTAGTGAGGATGTTTCCTAGCTCTCTGTTTGTGACTTCAACTTTCCCATTTGCTTGAGGATGGTAGGGTGTTGACTTTCTGTGACCGATGTTATGTTCCCTCATGATTTTTTCAACAATCCTTGATGTAAATTGGGGGCCTTGATCCGTGACACTCTCCCTTGGATAACCAAACTTTGAAAATATGCATTCTTGGAAGAATACTGCTACATTTGATTCTGTGGCATCCTTCATGGACTTTACATCAACCCACTTTGTCACATAGTCCATGAATACCAAAATGTGCTTCTTATGTACTGATGGAGGATCAATTGGTCCTGTTACTAATGTTAGTACTCAATTTACAGTTTTAAATTTTGGACTGTGGTTGCGATAGACACGCTTATGGAATAGTGATATTCTTGCAGCGCCTTCATAATCTCACTTCCCAAAAACTCCTTAAATTCTTCGGGCCATATCTAGATGGATTATGTTTTGATATATTGTGGCAATGTTCATGTTGGCCTAACAAATCAATGACAATGGATTATTGAGTGAGATGCGGTTGGTTTGATTAAGCCAATTTTGGTTTAAGGCTTCTTTTATTAACCAACCTTCAGTCTTTTTAGTTGGCTCTTGACCTTATGCAAAGGTTGTTGTATTTTATCAAGTTGTGGGCCTAAAGGATATTGGTTTGATTAAGTCAATTTTGGTTTAAGGCTTCTTTTATTAAGTCTTTTTAGTTGGCTCTCGGCCTTATGCAAAGGTTGTTGTATTTTATCAAGTTGTGGGCCTGAAGGATATTGGTTTGATTAAGCCAATTTTGGTTTAAGGCTTCTTTTATTAACCAACTTTGGGTCTTTTTGGTTGGCTCTCGGCCTTATGCAAAGGTGGTTGTATTTTATCAAGTTGTGGGCCTAAGGATAGACTCCAGCTCCAACGCCCCAAGCTCCAGTTATATGCAACCTGCCACACTACACACAAGCCACGAGTTAATCCACAGGCCCAATTCTCATGCTAAGCCACGAACTAAGCCATGAGTCAACACAAAGGCAAACGCAAGCGCCGAGACCATACTCCATACATCTTATCGAGTGAGTTGTGTATGTACCAGTGCGTGTGGGATTTTGTTTAATTAAGTTAAATAAAAGGGATAAACCCTGCTCATATGACGCGCCATACATTGAGATATCAAAATGCCCGATCGATGATACAGGTGTCAAGATTGTGCAGGTGTTGAGTTGTTGTCAAATTGCAGGGTTTAAGACGTTGATGTTCAATGCCTGTCATTACACATCAAGAGCCAGGTATCGAAAAAACACAGACAACTTTCAGGTATTGGAAGAACAGTAAAGGAGAAAGTTTGTGTGCATACAAGTCGTGATATTCGTGTTGTTGCTAGTCAGGTGGTAAAAATGTGGATTGAAGTTTTTCGAGAGGAGAAAGCAAATGGAGGTTTCAAACTCAAGCAGTTGCACGGATCTGCTCCTAACCTCGGTTCGTCAGATGCAGTAAAAGAAAAATCTAAGAACAAAGCAGTGGGAAACCTTCTGCCACGGTAGTCAATGATGTGAAGAGAAATACGGCTCAGCCCCCTCTACTCCAATCAACAAGAATCTGGCATTACACTCTGTGCAGGTAGAATATGGAAGTGAACTGAAAAAGGAAGCAAATTCTGTCGTGGCACAAACCTCTGATCAAGGCGAACCCAAAAAGTCTGAGGTCTGTTCCCTCTTTGAATTAGAAGCTGCAGCTATTGCTGCCGAAGAAGCGGCTCGAGCTGCTGCTGTTGGGGCATATGCAACAACATAAGAAGAATGCAGTACCTTCCAAGAACTTCCTATGATACCATCGTTTCACAAATTTTCCAGGCGTAAACAATATGTACAAATGGAGGATTCTCATGTCAGAAAGAGGAAATGGTCTGGTGCAGTGCTTGGGAAGCAGGATTGTTCTTCTGAAATAGATTCTAGAAGCTGTGGAGTTAAGAATTGGTCCAGGATATTTCTCACTGACAATTGTATTAGTTTTTATTTTATGCCATTTTTACCAGAAGATGAATGTGCCAGCAAAGTCAGAGTAAAGGTTTTGGCAGCTAGTTGGTCAAAGTAGTGGATTGCAGTCATAAGGAGAGTTCTAGTAAAAATGACATTCTGAGAAGAAAATAACTGTACACATGGAGAATTAGAATTTAATGCTCATGGCAGTGTTAGCAATTGAAGCATATCATGGATTTGAGGAGCATTTTTAGGTTCAATCTCTAATGAGAGCTAGTAAGTTTTGCAAGAAATACGAAGTATAGCTATCAGAGTACCAGTCATGGCAGAATATACAATCACCAACAGTCAAAACATTCTACAGGAAAAATGCTACCTTACCTTGTTATACCCTGTTTTTCTTAAAAGAAATAAGAGCATAAATGAACAAACTTGGGTGTTTTGCTTAAAAGAAATAAGAGCATAAATGAATAGACTTGGGCAGCAGACCCATTCCAGAAATCAGATGATGCTGAGATTATGTATATATCACTTATGAAAATCGTCATAAGTTCAGAAGTTGAAGATCTTAAACTGCAAGTGAAGGTATAATCAAAGTTTTAAAGAAATTTGTTCAAAAGACTTTTGGCGCCTGTTTGTAGCAGTTGTCAATCTTTTTACACTTACAGTGCCACAAATGAGGGATCTCCCTAACAAAGAGGAAGGAAAATTTCATTAGAACTCTGTTTTTGGTTGGGGAAAGAAAGGTACGAGTCCCAGTTTTCAAAGAAGCTTCCACCAGATGTATTCAACCTCCAACATACAGAACAGTTGTCGAAGACCACAGATTTTGGATAGGATTTGAAGCCTATCGAAAACCACAGATTTTGGATAGAATTTGACTTCATGAAAATAGGATCTAGGTCCTTAGTTATTGTATTTGGTTTGATTTAGAGGATTTTGGATAGAATTTGACTTCATGAAAATAGGATCTAGGTCCTTAGTTATTGTATTTGGTTTGATTTAGAGATTTGACAGGTATTCAATCCATTTCTTGAGGATCTGATAACCATTTGTAAATCTTATTTAAGCGCATAGAGGCCACATTCTAGAGGGAGGGAGGAGGCCCGTGAGGGTAAGGCCTGAGAAGATATTGATGAAATAGCATCCAGTCTGAGTTATTGTAATCTTGAAGGCATTGTATTTCTGTAATCACTTCTGACATTGGGGATATATGACATTTGTTTTATCAGATTGTAATTTTCTTGTCTAAACACTGTTTTTCCATCTTCCTTGTTTTACATTCTATTTTTCGTCTTACTCGAACGAATTACAAACATTGAGAATCAATGGCTACTCATGGATGATAGATTCCCGAGCGGCAAAGATTTTACCGTGACTTCCTATCATCTGTGTGTTTTGTTTCAAGTACCATTGCATCCATTTGACAAAGAGAATCTTGGTTTGATGAGGTGTTCTACTTTTCATTTATTCCCTATTCTTCTACCCATTTACATATAAACATCTTATCTGATATACAATTTGATTTCCTCCGATCAACAGGGTGTTTACTTGACTCCATGCCCAATGGTGTTTTTACTGATCGACATTTAGCCCATTTCTCTTTTTCTTTCTCTCCCCATCTACCTAATCCACCTTCTTTCAAAACCCAAACACATCCTTATTTATAAAATCATTGCAATAACTAAGATGTGCTAGGCTTGCCCCTATAGCAGTCTAGGGACAACTTCTAGCACTAACAGGTTCTATGAATTCCATGCCCCACTTGTCAAATGGTTCTAGTGATACTTGGGGTTGTAAACGCATTTCATTTCTCTATGTTGGTTTCCCCATTCTTTGGCATTCATCACAATGTGAAGTATATTGTTGAGCATCTCTATGTAGGGTTGGCCAATAATATCCATCTTATAAGATCTTATAATTTTTCCTCTTGGATGCATAATGAAATCCACATGGTTCATCATGGAAAGCATGAAATATATCATGCACCTCATCTTCCCTTATGTATCTCCTCAAAATCTGATCTGGACATAATTTGAATAAATATCCTGCAACCCAAGTGTAGGCTGAACTTTTTCGAACAATCTTGCATCTCTCCCTGTAGGAGAAATGTTGAGAAAAATTTCATGTTATAAGATAACTTTTTATATCATCAAACCAGGGGGTTTGTGATGATATGGAAAATAGGTGCTCATCTGGAAATTGGTTATCAATCGTTCCTTCTTCAGTAGGAATGGTCAATCTAGATAAGAAATTTGTAACTACATTTTGTTTGTCTGGCTTATCAATAATTGTTAGATCAAAATGTTGTAATAACATAAACCATCTAATCATCCTACCATTATTGTTAGGTTTATTCATCAAGTATATAATGAAGGCATGGTATGTATGTACAAAAACTTTATATCCTGTCACATAACGTCTGGATTTATTGAGAGCATGAACCACTGCTAAAAGTTTTTTGTTTTGTTTTTTGTAACAGTATAATTCAGTTCCGCACCAACTAAATTCTTACTTATGAAGTAAATTGCATAAGGTTTATTGTCTTCATCCTGTCCTAAGACTACTCCTACAAAATTGTTTGATGCATCAGTGTGAATGTGAAATGGAAGAATCTAGTTGGGACCTTGTAAAATAGGGGCAGTTGTGAGTTTTTCCTTGATTGTTTCAAAAGCTTGTTGACAATTCAGAGTCCAACAATATTCCAAATATTTGGACAACAAGGTAAACATGGGAGCAACTATTTTATTTAAATCCTTAATAAACCTCCTGTAATATCTTGCATTTCCAATCAATCTTCTTACATCTTTTGGTTTCAAAGGGGGAGGAAGTAAGGTGATGATTTTGATATTTTCTTTGTCTACTTAAATAACTCTAGAGGATAGGTGATGTCCTAAAACAATCCCTTCATTCATCATCATATTACATTTTTCATCTGTAAGGGATAAATTCCTTTCTCTACATCTTTGGAGAACCTTATCTAGATTGTCCAAGGCTTCATCAAATAGATTTCCCTAAGGGGTAAATTCATCCATATAGATCTCAACTTTATCATGTATGAGTTCTGAAAAGATGTTGAGAATTTCTCTTTGGAAAGTAGCGAGGGAATTACATAGGCCAAAAGGTAAGACTCTATATGAAAATGTACCCCATGGGCATGTAAAGGTGGCCTTGTCATGATCCTCAGGGATGATATGGATTTGATTGTATCCACTAAAACCATCCAAAAAGGAAAAGTATTGCTTCCCAGCCAAGACATCCAAAACTTGGTCAATAAAAGGTAGGGGGAAATGGTATTTTCTGGTAGCTTTTTTCAACTCCTGATAATCCACACATATCCTCCATTTCCCATTCTTCTTTGGGACAATAAATAGAGGAGATACCCATTCACTCTTTGATGTAGGATATATGAATACGACATCAAGCACCTTTTGGGGTTGTTGTTTAACTATGTCTTTCATTGCAGGGTTTCCTAATAGGTTTGCATTCCTCTTTGATATAAATGTGATGGGTACAATAGAAGGATGGATGTCGTTCATGTCTTTATAATCCCATGTAAAAGCTTCAATATTTATTTTCAGTACATCTAACAGTTTTTGTTCCTGTTGACAAGGGAATTTGTTGTTGATTTTGAGTGTTTTTATAGGGACGATTTCTATGTTTTTTGTAGTTGGATCTTCTATCTCAACAGTAAACATATTTGTCCATAATTCGGTGTTATTTTATGCAGAAACTTCAAATTGGTTATGATCATTTATCCCTTCTATTTTCACATCTTCCGGATATTGATTTTGCAGAAAATTTTCAAGGAAAGTGTCCTCATCAATTATACTATAAGCCAAGGAAGTGTGAATTGTGTAGATGGGGTATGAAGTTGTTTTTGTTAGGCCTTCTTCCTCTTCCACCCACATAGGAATATTTTCAGTTATCAAAGGTTGGGAAAGAGGATATCTATTGGAATGAGACTTGGGTTGAAGGACTAGGAAGTCAATAGGGTAATCCCATGAGTCAATGGAAATTATGATATCTTCCAACATGCCTTCAGGTTTAACTATGGATCAATCTACAAGTTGTAGGACAGTTGGGGTGTTTTTCAAAAATCCCCGAAGGTTGAGTTTCATCATGGTATCTCTAGTCAAAACGTTGATTGCAGCTCCAAGATCAATAAGAGTGTTTTTTACTAGGGTGTTGTTAATATGGAAACTTACTAAAGGACTCCTCTGGATCCAATTATTTAGGTACACTTAACTTCCAAAGCATAAGTTCAGCTAGTTTTCCTACAACATTTATGGTTGGAGTATCTTTCCTTCTTCTCCTTAGTCTTATTATGCATTCTTCTTTGATATATTTATTAAAAATGGGCACATGTTTAAGATATTGTAAGAGAGGTGTCTTTATGGACAAATTTTTAAGACCCCCTAAAAGTTATTTTTCCTCAGATGTATAAGTTTTCCTTTCTTGTAATATTTAAGGGTAAGGAGAGACTTGTGGTTGAGGAAAGGTAATGTTTTCTTTCTCAGATTCTTCATTTTCTATGAGCTTTGGTTGTTGTTGCAATATTTTTCCTGATAAAATATTTATCTCTTGTAATTCCACATAATAAGTCTGATAAGTTGTATCATTGTTGTATATAGGTTGGACTTGCTTATTGTTAGGATTTGGAGTAGGTTGAGAAGGTATTTGAGGTTGCTTAGGAGGAACACTACTTGGAGTATTGTTGTTTTGAGGAGGAGGAGGAGAAATAATGTAGGTTGTTGGAAATTTTATGGCCTCCATCCTTGTGATGGTTGATTCCACTGATTTTGTGGCATGCTAGGAAAAGATTGGTATGGAGGTGGAATTGGAGGTCCTTGGTATTGCCAAGGATTTGGATTAGTCCAAGGTGATGGGTTATACCATGGTTGAGCAGGGACTTGAGAATTATATGAATTAAAATTTTGAGCATGATTGAAGTTCAAACCTATTTGGATGGTATTGGTGCTTCAAGCCTATTTTGATTGATGAATTATAATGACTCCACATTCTCTTCTACTCCTCGAAATGTAGCTTTCAAAACTGGAAAATAAGGAAACTTATTAGTTGGATGATTTTCCTCAAAAATTCCACAAATATCTATAAGGTCTAAAGGGCACTCATTTCTAGGATGCTTTTTAGTGGATTTGGGACAATAGGCAATAAATGCCTTCTCTGCTTCCTCCTATTTATTCTTGATCTGCACTGTATCCATTTGCATGGATAAATAGTGCAAAGTAGTAGTCATGATATCTTCTATTAATCCTCCTAATTTATGCTTTATATGAGTTGTTGGGTTAGAAGATGGAGAGATCAAACCTCTACTGCTTCTACCTTTCTTTCTGGAAGATCTTGAATGGTTCTTGAATATTCTTTTGATATCATAATAGTCCAACTGGTAGATATCTCCATTGGATAGGAGATTCAATGTTTCCATCATATCTTCTATTACTCCTCTGAGTAAGACAAGCTTGAGTGAATCTTCATCCAGAGTGTAATTTTGAGCTCTCTTGTAGCTTAGTTGAAATATTGAATTCAAAGTATTCTAGAGATTCATCAGGTCCTTGTGTCATTCTGAAAATCACATTGCTTGTATCTCTTGCTCTACAATAGGCTCTGTATATTTCACTAAAGGTGTTTTTCATCTGATCCCAAGTTGTGATACTATTTCCTTCCAAACTCATAAACCATATTAGAGCCAAATCCTTCAAAGTAGAAGGAAAAAGTTTGAGCTTTTGTTCATCAATGGTGTAATCATATGTCCTGCATATAACTACAAACTCAAACAAGAACGTATCAGTTTTTCAGAGACAAGTCCATGAAAATGAGGTAAAGCAAAATTATTAATATTTTTCATCTTGGATTCTCCATCAGATTCACAAATAGGGAACTCAAATATTTCTTCTTCACCATCCATGACATGAGGTGAGGATTGACTATCTTCTAAAATATTCTCAAATTCTCTAGCTTCCCTTTCCAAGAAACTTTTTAATGTTTCAGGACCAATCTCTAGATTGCTTGGACCTATTTTTTTGGTGGGGGTTTTTGGTAAAAAAAAACTCTTTCCTATCTCTAGGTCTAGTCATTCATGAAATCAAAAGAAAGTGAAAAATTGTTGTTTTTTAATGCAAAAGAAAGTGTGACAAGGATCTATCAATACTCACACGAAGTGAAAGAAATCGAGAATTTACAATATAGAAACTTCATAGTGAGCTTGGCCTTGTGCTAAGGTATCATTTTTACTCCTCCAAGTCACACAAAAGAAAACAAAGAAAAATAAAAGGACATGCAAACTTCAACACCTCCCCATAAACAACTTCAAAAAGTCATGGTCCCAGGAATAACAACAATTGTGTACTGTACCCTTGGTCTCCTACTTGACTTGTCAACCTAGGGTTTGTGCAAACTTAAGAGGTGTTATGCATTGTATGTGTAGTATGCAATTGTCGGTAGCAAAGGGTTGAAAATGACCAAAGGCTGGAAATGTGCGGGAAATCAAATGACATGAAACAATTATGAACTAATTGATTTGAAGGAAACACACAAATTTGAAAGCACAACTAATCTAAAGTGCTTGAAAATAACTTATTCTAATGCATCAAAGATTACTGAATCATGAAAGTTAAACCGAAGAAAAATATGAATCCAATATGAAATTATGACAAAGAACTGTGATAGAAGTAAAAGTTGTAAATTATGATAGAAAAAAACTGTAATGGAAATGAAACTACACTAATGCATGAACAAAGCAATATAACCCCTTGGTCATCATCAATATAATTGTGATTTTATTTTTATTGATGCTTTCAGAAAAATAAGATTAAACGGAGTCAAAATCTAAAGCTAAAACAAACCTACGAGAGATTTCTATAGGAACTGTGCATTTCTACAGGATCTGCACAGTTTCTATAGGATACTCCTACAAGAAGAAAAATGAAGTCTGAAAAGGTATTGCAAGTCTTTAAAATAATTGACAAAGCTATAATATAAAATAAATGAAGTGAATCTATGGTTCTTAGCCTTGGGAGGCACCTAAGAGTGCTCCAAAAGGTCATTGAACATTTCTATAGGATGCTACTACAACTGGCCAGTTAGTTGAAATCTTAACAGAGATGGAAATTTATCATGCAAAGGTAAATCTAACTTCAATAGAGAATTAAACACTATTTAAGCACTAACTAATATGCATGAAAACTACATAAATAGTAAAAAGGGTCATTGAGCCCTCTTGGATGGGCCCTACCCAAGAAGCACAAGGACCCTAAAAGAAACTTTAATGGATTGAAGGAAAAATCATTTTATTTCACAAATATTAGTAGTACATAAGGAACATCAAAATTATTTGTCTTAAAAAAAAAGTATTGTAGAACATCTCCATACAATGCTTCTCCAAATTTTCACTATATCTCTCTCTTAGACTAGCGGCCTATATATAACTAGAGAGTTCAACCTCCCTTCCTAAATCAAGGAGAGTGATGAGTAAATGAGGGATCTCATCCCTTTACATTTGTATTTTCGAACTGTTGTTGATCAAAAGTGGTCATAAATGCACAAGGAGCGCTCTCGGAGGTAGGTGTAGACAATTTCCCTTGATCTTTGGCTGGCAACTCACTCGAGGGGGAAAAATCCCCTATTTCTAGGAGGTTGGTTCCCTTGACTCCTACAGTTTGACTGAGATGGTGGAACACATGTATTTTTCCAAAAAAATTAGTGCAAAAAGGTATATTATACAAAACAATCCACCTCAATCATACATTCATTAAGCAACATACAAAATACCCATGACTGACTATTAAATATGGTCAAAAGCAAACATTAAGTCATTTTGTGGTGGAAAAATATGTCAAACATGAGCCTTTAGAATGTACAATAATGAGTTTCATAAAAGCACTAGAGCAAATTCTTATCCCGTTTAATTAAGCCTTCCATCCTTTGTTCTTTTGGATTGATCGTACACCTTCCTATATGGTGCCTTTAATTACTATATGGCTCATACTCAGAGTGGATTTTGTGATGTAGGATAATGACTGTCAGCTGTAGCTCCCTGCGTGTATGATTATATGGGATGAACTAGTGAGGAGACTTGTCCCTCATGATTGAAGCTTCCCAGGGATGGCTATAATAACTACAATAAAGAGCCTTCATATTAGCCATATCAAGCCCAATTAAGGGCCATAAAACCCAATTAATGGTATGCATGGGATGGAAGTTGGGTGCTTCCGCGTGGTGCCTGGAAACTCATGTCAAGATTCCCCGTGGATCTTATGGGCCCAAGAGTAGTATATTAGCTACCATTTTTCACCCAAATCATGGGACTGAGGTCATTCAAGGATAAAGTGTTGTAGTCTTGCTTTGGGGAGGAGGTCTCTCGCAAATTCCATTGTTGGTCAATGCTTCTTTGTTGATTGGTGAATCATTCATTCGCCATCCTGTCAGCTACTTTTTTGGTTGATCGAAGAAAATGGGAGGTAATTATAGCTTCTATGAAAGGAATGAGAGATTAAATACGTTCAAGGCATCCTTCCATTCTCCATCCACAAAAACTTTGTTGATTAGTAGACCATGAAGCATGTTTCAAAGCATTCTTATGATAATGAGGGAGTCACCTTCTATTATATTTTTTCTATAATTATCTTCGATGGAAATTAATAAGCCCTTGTCTAGAGAATGAAGTTCAACAATGTTGTTTGTGGCTACTCCTATTCCTTCTACAAAAATTATGAGAATGGCGTCATCCTAATTTTGGAAAACACCACCTAAGCCTGCTAAACCATGTTTTCCTTTGGAGGCACCATCAAAGTTGAGTTTGATGAAGCTTGTTGGGGGAGGAGACCAAGACAAATGGGATGAGGGACCCGGGTGGGGATTGGAAAAGAAGTAGTGTTGAGAATTCTGCTTGAGGCCTAAGGAGTTCATGATGAAGGCTTGAGAGGTGGAACATGTTGGTTGTGGAACCCAATTATCTTCTTGATTCAGAGGTATTTGTTTTTCAACCATGTTTATACCCCATGAAGATTGTACACCCCTCCACCTGGGGAAGTTGCACAGAGGGATTCCCCCCCCTAGGGGGTTTGGCGGGTTCATCCCCTTGGCTGGGGGGTCTGGGGGTCAGTGGGCCCCCGAAGGGGGTTCGAGAGCAAAGCCTCTGAAGGAAAATCTGCCTTGTAAATGTATATTGTAATTTCATAGTAAATATGGACCATTCATTATAAGGTCACAAATATGGTAGTAGAAGTTATATTGGGGGTTCTTTCCCCTAGAATGCAACCCTCTTTTATGAGGGAATTGTATTGCTGGTATGTATTATTGCGAATATTGTATTCCGTGAGAGGAGACTGAGAGAGAAATAAGAGGAAGTTACAATATGTGTGTTGTAGGTTCCCTTCATTTTGTTGGATAATAAAAATAAAGGACCTGACAATTTCTCTGGTGGACGTATCCCACATTGGGTGAACCACATATATCTATGTCTCTATTGTATTGTGGTATCCCACATTGGGTGAACCACATATATCTATGTCTCTATTGTATTGTGACATATATTTTTTGTTTTATTTCAACATTTTTTTTATTTTATTGCTCTGCGATCCTATTTTTCTAACAGAACAATGCCAATCTTGGTCTGTCCACTTTTCTATTAGAACCATTTCTCTAATGTCTTTTTGAATTTGAGTCCAGATGTTGTTTGTTTATTGATTTATCCCTTTAAATATTCTCCTGTCACTTTCTTTCCATATTTCCCAAAGAATAAATCCTGCTAGCAATTTCCAGGCTCAAGACAAAATTGGATTGGGGAATTCAATTTGGTTCCAATGGACAATCGTTTCAGGAAGGTCGGCTATGTTGCAGGGTGATTTTTTGAAAGTGGTTGCTCCCAAATACCATAGTTTTGAGGAAAATTGACAAGTGTTAAGGATGTGTTTTGTAGTCTCTCCTTCCTGACGGTAGAGATGGAATATTGCAGGACCAATGAATCCTCTTTTTTGTATATTTTCCCAAGTCACAATTTTTTTTTTTATCATGAGCCAACGGAAAAGCGAGTCTTTGGGCTAGAGTTTTCACTGCCAAATGTTTTTCCAGATATGAATGGGGGTGGAGGATTGTTGATTCAATAGAATGATATAGGAATGTTTAATGTTGAATCTACCTTTGGATGTGTGGCCCCATCTTAGCTTATTTTGACTGTCATGCTTTGTGATTTTTATTTTATTTTTGAGCTTCTTCCAAAAATCATTCCACCGTTTTTGGTGACCGACCTGAGTCCATTGTTCTATTGGGATCCAAGTTCTCCATTGGACATCTGTAGAATCACTCCCCCAGTATTTCCACATCCATATTTTTCCCTGATCATTCATGGTGTTTTTGAGAGGTCAGAGAGTTGCCTCAGTTCCCTAGGCTTGAAGTTGCTTCCAACCATCATCCCAAAATAGAGTGTGATGTCTGTCTTGAACCTCCCAGAAATAATTTTGTTGAATTATACTTTTGTTTTTTGAAGCAGTGTTCCAAATAATGGAGCTATTGTTGTTGTCATCGAGCCTTATTAGATTATGGTCTGTGATATGAGGACAATACTTCACTTTCTAGATTTTCCCCCATAGTTCATCTTTACTTTGAAGCCATCCCCACCATATTTCCCCCCCACAATGGAACTAAGGGTTTTGGGGTCTCATAATCCAAGGAATCCTTCCATTTTTGGGAGACAAACTTTGTCCCAGCTAACCAATGACCATTTCTTTCCTTTTTGGCACCTCCCCATAAAAAGGAACGTTGTAAGTTGCAAACAACTTTGATTATTGATTTGGGGGCTGGAAGGGATGAGAATAAATAGTGAGGTATTGCTTGAAGCATGTAGTTTAAGAGAACCAGGCGGATTGGGAGATTTAGAGAGTGTTAGAACGAATTTACCAATTTTTTTTCCATTCTGGTAAGCAGATATTCCCAGGTAGTGTTTCTAAGGGAATTTTTAGTAAGAGGAGCACCGAGATATTTCGAGGGAAGGATGTTGTGATGATAGCCTAGAATACGAGAGATGTTATTCTTAATATAAATATGAGTATTGAAAAGAAAGAGTTGAGACTTACTTTGATTTATGGTCTTTCTTGAAGCCTCCATAAAGTTAGATATAATTTTCTTTATTGCCTTATCTTCACGAACTGTGGGGATACCCATAAGCATTGTGTCGTCAAAAAATTGTTGGTGAGTGACTGGGAGGTCTTCCCCATGGAGGCAGGGCCCTTTACTTTTCCTTTTAGAAATAATATCTTTAAGAGACCGATCGAGGCATTCCGCCATCAAGATGAAAAGAAAGTGGGGGAGAGGGTCACCTTGGCAAATTCCACGAGAGGGAGAGAAGGTGGAAGAAGGGGAGCCATTTACAAGGATATAAAAGAAACTAGAGGAGGTGAGAGACATAATCTAGTTGATCCAGTGAGACAAAAACCCAAAGGAAAGAAGCATGTGGTGGATATATTTCCAACTGAGTTTATCAAAGGCTTTGGACATGTCTAGTTTTATGATCATACCAACGGTCTTGGTGCTTTTAAAGGAATGAATAATTTTATGGGCCAGAATTATGCAATCCAAAATTTGTCTTCCCTCCACATAGCTCGATTTCTCTTGAGAGGTGAGATGGGGAAGAACAAGCTTGAGTCTATTGGCTATGATTTTGGTGATGATTTTGTAGATGACATTACAAAGGGAAATGGGTCAAAATTTACTAGGGTCTTCGATTTTATCCTCTTTGGGGATGAGAGATAAGAAGGTGGCCTTAAGGGAGGGGAGGAAATTGGAGAAGAGATGAGAATATCCCACCATTTCCAACACTTCAAGCTTTAAAATGGGCATGTAGTCTTGGAAGAAGTCTATTGTGAATCCATCTAGTCTAGGGGATTTCCCTTTAGGTGTTTCCATGAATAATTTCTCAATATATTCCATGGAGATCGGGCATAAAAGAGATTCATTTTTCTCCCGAGATACCAACTTTGGGACATTGACAATTATCTTGTTGATGACATCAAGACGATTGTCGTTGGTTTCCGTTAAAACATTTTAAAATTGGTTGACAAGAGTTTGTTTAATTTCAACATGCTCAGTTAGTTGGTTTCCCTAATCATATTTTAGGGAAGTTATGTGATTGTGTTGCCTTCTTTGAATTGTAGATCGGTGGAAAAAATTGGAGTTGTTGTCTCCTTCCTTCAACCATTGGACCTCATATTTTTGTTCCCAGAGGATTTCTGCTTGTTTTTCCCTGATGCTAATTTGAGATTGCAAATTGATCTCCTTTAGGTGGATTTCTTCAAATCTAACCTACTCTATGATTTGTTGTTGGAGTTGTTCCATTTTTGTTTCCAATTCCTTCTTGTCCTTGAATATGTCTCAAAAAACTTCCTTGTTTCATTTTTTAAGCTTGGATTTGATATACTTTAGTCTTTGTTGGAAGCGATACATAGGGATTACATGAAGGTTTTGTATTTCCTACCAACAAGTGATGATGATTTCCATAAAGGAGAGGTGGTCAATCTAGAAGGATTAAAAATGGAAAGGCCTAGGTGGAGGAGAGTTGGAGAGGATAAGGTCCAACTAGATTGACCAGTGGTCCGAGCCAAAACAAGGGAAGATAGAAGAGGCAAGGAAGAGGCCCATGAGAGGAAGGGAGTCTGAGACCAGGAAATGATAGAGTCTGGAGGAAATTTG
>CBVK0101124245.1:517-24275 GCA_900067695.1 Picea abies | reverse complement strand
TCTTCTTCATGCAAGTACAGAGAAAGTGTGTGTGTTGGAACCAAGGGTCACGTAAAGGAAGCTGGCAGCATCAAGGCGATTAGGTTGTATCTTCTACTTTCAATTAATATAATACAGCGGCATGTCCCTTTCCCATAAAGTCACTCTTACTTTATTGTGTAACTCCTTGATCATATGCATAAGTTGACATTGAATATGCTTTGCTATCTTCACTTTGGTTGGTTTGTGTTGTCTTGGACTTGACTTCATGAGAGCATCGGAGTGAAGTGGGAACAACAGATACCTAAGGAAGCGATATCAAGGTATGTCACTTATTCCTTCTCTTTAGTAGATTCAATGACTACAACTTAGGGAAAGAGTCATGTCCTGTCTTGTTTTTTTCTAGATCCAGGTGTATCTAGGGAGATTTGTTAGTGTCCACACCTACCTATTTGTCCGATAACACTAAGGAAAAATGCAGCAGAAACAAACACAATGGACAACAACCCATAAAACTCAGAAATTTAAGCAAATGCCAGGGAAAACCCCAATGTGGGGAAACCTAATGAGAGAGAGAGAGAGAGAGAGATTATTATTCAACTTCAGGAAAGTATAGCACAACAAAAAAATCACATTTCCAACCAAGATAAATACCTCATAGCCAAAAAAACAGTCCCAAAATTTTCTTCCTTGGAAAATGTGCCCAAGTTCGTATAGTTGTACGACCTCCTCTAAATTTGTGCCTTGAAAACTATGCCCAGTAGAGTGTTGTATGCCATGCATAGTATGACCCAACAACAGCAAGGAAACTCCAAAATTTTTCCTTGATTCCTATGCCAAAAGGTGCCTCAAAAACCGTCCCCTCCTTCATGTTGTACGAACTATACAAATCTGTACAGTACAAACCAACACAGAAAAATAGAACAACACTCACACAGAAAACCACTTGGGATTTGTGCCCTCCTTTTTCTTGGAAAATGTTCCCTGCAAGATTCTCACTTTCCTTTCTCAAGATTACTCAAAAAATCTCTCTCAGTCACCTCCTCTCGTCTTCTCAATGTGTCTTGCACACTACCCAATGCATTCTTTTATAATTCTGAAAATGGCATTTTCCCTCCAAAGTGTATTTTCACCTTCCCCAACCCTAAAATCCAAAGGCCAAGATTAGATATTTCATTTTCCAAGATCAAGGGTCATGATCCATTCCATTCAAAATGAATCACTTAAATTATTAAAGTGATTTCACTTTATTACATAAGTGCTTTATGAAATAAAGTCACTTTAAAATTAGAAGGTAGACTTTATTAAAAAGTCACTTTATTAAAAGAACCACTTTAAAACAACTTTATAAAAAACCCATTACAAATTTAAGTACCTAGTAGTGTAAACATAAGGTAACATCTACATACAAGACAAAACATGTGGAGTACCTCCCGATATAAAAGGATAACACTCCCTCTTAGTGAGGGAATTACTCTCTACCACCGCTATCATATGGTTCCATCACACTATGCTCTATAGGAGCTCCCTTTGAACCTGAAGCCATCCTCAACACCTGAACAGAACTCGAACTAGAATATCTTCTCCTGGCAACATCTTGGAACCTTGAGCTCACTTCATCCTAAGCATTGGCTCGATCAACCTGGCTAATCCTTCTGCCAGTGCTTAGAAGAGACTCGCTCTCTTCTCTTGGAATGCAATACTGAATCCTTGGAGCCACCGCAGTCTCAGGAGCCTCCTCACGATACTCATCTGATGTTGAATCATACAATGAAGGTTTTCCTCTCAACATATACAACCTATCCACCCAGTTACCGATCAGTTACAGCACTATCGGGTACATTCCCTACCTGTAGATAAAGACATGTTCCCTCTTAAACAATACGCAATATCCTACATCCTCCAAGGATGAGAATGAGAGCAATTTAACCCTCAACCCTGGAACAAATAGAACTCCATCATACTTCAAGAGTCCCCCAAACTCGAGTTGGAATCTAACATTCCCAACTCCACGTACATCTCTTGCCATACCACCTTCATTTACCATCTGTCGGCCAGGACCAATCTCTATGAAATCTAGGAATACTTGTCAAATTCCCATAATGTGGCTAGAGGCTCCAATATCCACAATCCATATGATATCACCTCCAAATCCTTCACTCCCGACACGGGAAACTAGGGTCACCAAATAAAATTCCATGTCATACTTTGAAGCAAAGTCCTCCATGGGTGTTGTAGCAGTTGTCTCAGGCCCCTCTAATTTCATATTCTTCTTCCTCTCAAGACAACGAGAGGCAAGGTTCCCCAATTGGTTAAAACAATAGCATCTGACTTTAATTAAGTCCCTTATAGAACTTCCTGTATTCTTTCTCTTTGTAGTAAGAGAAACAATCTCATCGACTCCATATGTCTTGTGTTCACTGCTATGAGATCTTTCTCGGATCTCGTTGTAACACCCCAAGTTTTGAGCCCCATTTTAAATAATGTATTGTTACAATGTTGAGAGGCCAAAGTGCCTAAGAAATGTAATGTTTTGATCACTATTAATAATAAATACATCGTTGGTTGTTAGATGAACAAAGACTAGAGTTATAGGGGTCTATGATTCCACAAGAGAGGGGACTTGAGGGGATAAATGTTAATTTCCTATTCTAATTACCCTTTTGTCTAAGGGAGTGGATCTGTTACATGAGCTTCTTGGGGGAGGCCAAGAGGTTCTTGATTCCCCATGAAATACTTAAACCCACCCCTGGACTGTTGGGGGGGGGTTGGATGATTGCTCGTTCGCTCATTTTATCGTTCACTCGTTCATATGATTATGCGCTCGTCCAATTTCTCACTAGTTCATCCGTTAATTCACTTGCTCATTGATTCATTCATCCCATCCTTACCTATCACTCATTGACCCATCCTCACTCGTGTCTTGGCTTGGGAAAGGGAAACAAACTGCCAAATATTAGCCACGATATTGTTGGTGGTAGTGGTCGCTAGTGTAATCCATCCATGAATTGAGGCCTGCATGTCTGAGATGTGTTGGCCTGTGTCCAACAATGTTCACAACTACGAGTCCTGAGAGTTCCAGCATTGAGATTCTGGACCAGTTGCGTTGGAGCCCAAAGTAAGGAGAAGGACTTCCTGAGGGACTACATGGCAGAGAAGGGTGGAGGTCCATTCTCTTGGGTGGTGCAAGATGGGTAGAAAAGAGATGGGTACTTGGATTGTTGTGAGTGCTGGGAAATCTTGTGAGAGATTGAGTGCTCACTAGTTTGGGGAACCCACGTAACACTCTGGAACCATCCTTGTGGATTCATAGCCCTGGCTCGGGGGTGACAGTGTTGTTGAGATTTGGAGCAGTAGTGTCTACGGTTGGGTGGAACATCCTTGGTCTACAACCAGTTGGTGTAATATTTATAAAGATAAGTGCTCTCTGTTATGGTATTATTTACCTATATATGAGTGTATTTCGTTGTGTATGTATTTATCATTTAATTGAATCTTTATAATATGCATGCTTGTTGGTTATTCTTGTGCATGTCATTACATATTTTCTTTTTATGCATCCTTTTT
Organism: Picea abies; assembly: GCA_900067695.1. Classification (NCBI taxonomy): domain Eukaryota; kingdom Viridiplantae; phylum Streptophyta; class Pinopsida; order Pinales; family Pinaceae; genus Picea; species Picea abies. The sequence goes on along the minus strand of CBVK0101124245.1, from coordinate 20,729 downwards.
AGTTTAAATCGTTTTGATAAGAGAAAGAAGTCCAAGGGTGGGCTTGAAGGTGGCATGCCCCAGCCTGTGGGTGGTCAAGGTGTGTTACAGATTGGTATCAGAGATTCTAGTTAAAACACCAAACTGGTATGGGCCAAGTCTATTGGTCAGATTCTCGTGGTTGAGATCGAATTCTGACTGTGAAGTTGAAAATCTTAGGAGGAATCATGTTGCATAATCTATGCAGGAGATAGAACATCAGAGATCCTTTGTAAGGAATTCGAAGGATCGTGACCACCACTTTCAAATCTAGGAGCGATCTCCATTGTGGGAATCAAGAGAGATATGGGATTGTTGGATTGGAGGGTAGGTGAACAAGGGTCATCTGATGAAAGCAAAGAAAAGGTTAAGTCACAACCATCAAATCTCATTGGAGAGAGATCGATGGCTAGGAGGCATTGCGGGGACCCAAGTTGCACGGGAGTTAATTCCCCAAGGCGATCCCGCAATCCAAACCACGATTTCATTGAGGGGTTACATGTTAGCGTCATAAGAATTGCGGGGTGAAAGGCGAGTTACTGCAACCACCAATGCATGCCCCCGCAAATTTAAACACATTAAGTGATGTTTTTGTTTTTACGAAAATAGTTATAGATTATATTAAGAAGGTGGACTGGCCACTGATTCGATTACAAAAGGGCCTCGAATTTCTTCTGGCCTGCCTTTCTTGAACCATTCTACTTCTATAGCTATAGACTTGGAAACAAATTTAGTTTATGTACGCCTTCTAAAGGTACTGGATTATTTACAGCAATGGCTTCTATACAAAATGCCATTTTGCTGGTCAGATCTTGCTAACAGACTGCTAGTGAGATGGATTAGTTCTTGGGGTCTTGATTCTAGTCATTGTTCAGCTGAGCCATATTGGCTTCCAGCTGATCCATTCTTTCTTCGAATTCCTGTTGAGGATTTTTTAGTTCCTTATGCAGCTTGTCCAGCTCCTCTGAAAATTCAATCTTTGTAGTGATGATATCCACCTCAAGCTACTCCATTCTTCGACCAGCTTCTGAGTCCAAGTTCTCCAGGAAGTCTAGTTGATGCTGGAGCAATTGCTTCAGATTTTCCAAAGCTTTATCCATTTGCTTTAACCTCTCTTCCGTGCTCGGCTTGCCTGTCGATGATGAAGCCATTTCCGGTCGCACCTCTCCCTGCTTGCATATTTCCCTTCTCTGATGGATGCTTCACGCTCTCTCTGTCCCTGGATGACTTGCACAAACGCCTTGAAACTGGAATGAGAGGGGAGAGTTCACCCTTTATTTCTTTTTCACGCCTTCTCATCATTGCACTTAGATTTACAGGATTTGTGGGGGAAGGGCGCGCGGATCTCTTGTCTCCCCCATATATGAAGCTCCCTTCCTCATGGTATTGAGATAACTCCTTCAACCAACCAAAACCTCTATCACGTACTTGTCTTACAGATTCGCCTAATTTCCAATCTGCTGCCAAAGCTTGCATTTGAGTATATGAGAGAGCACGGGTTTGGATTCAAGGGAGCTCCATGCTAGCTATCACTTCATTCACTGTCAGTACCCCCGCCTCCAGCAACGTGCCTCTATTGGCTTCCTTGTTAGCCTCCCCATTGAGATCCCTTAGCACATGAAAAAATTTATAAGATTTAAAATTCCTTAGAAGGAGGCGTATCTTATCGAGAAGGTTATTTAGAATAACGCTTTGGGTCTTAGAATGGTTAATTATGGCCTGTATAATTATTCTGGAGTCACCGATTATTGTCATGTCCTGGATGCTGATCTTTTTTGCTTGGTGTAGACCTTGCCAGAGAGCCAAGGCCTCAACTCTGTTGTTGGACTCTATTCCTAGGCCCAAAGTGAAGCGCGTTGCTATAGCCTCTGTGAGATTTTCAATTATCCCCCCTCCCCCAGCATGGCCTAGGTTTCCTTTCGAGGCCCCGTCAAAGAAGAGAATAGGTGTGTTTATTTCACTTTTCCAATTGGAAAAATCCTTCTTTTTCTTCCTAATCTCCCAGTCTTCTTTGATTGGATCACTTGCTTTTCGGGCCTCGAGACCTTGTATCTTGAACTGGCTTAGCCAACGCTCCTTTGCTTCTTCCAGCTTATGATTTTTTATTATAGTGCAGAGATAAGGAGTTGATTCACCCAAGAGAGTTTGAATTTTGGTGATGACTATGGCTTCACTTCTTTGGCTTTCTCTGAAGATTCTGTGGTTCCTTTCTAGCCAAAGGTTCCACAGAATAAACTTTGGAAGCATTCCCCACAGCAAGAAAGATTGGGTTCTCCCCTTGAAAGCGAAAGGATAAAAGGAGTCCCAGTGGAGAAGGAGGCTTATTAAATTAGGAGGAAGATTGAGTGCAATTTGGGGGCCTGTTGCCATCATCCAGACTTATTTTGAAAAGTCGCAATTTAAGAGAAGATGGTATGTGGTTTCTTCTGCATGAAGGCAAAGGGGACACCTGAAGGGTCCTTCCCAGCCATGTCTTCTGAGGTTCTCCCCTGTTTGGATACTCTTGTGCGCCAAGGTCCAAATGAAGAGGTCAATTTTTGGGAGAGAGTTGGACTGCCAGATTGCTTTCCAGAGTGCCGGATTAGGCATAGAAGTGGGGACGATGTTGAAGAGTTGGTAGCCTTCTGCAGTGGTGTAGGCCCATTCTTTCCTTCCCCATCCTCTTTCGTCTTTGCCTTTCTTTTTTAGGGGGGCCTTCCCTTGAAGACATCTCTTGAGGGTGCACCAATGACAGTCTAGAGCAGCTGGTCTGTTTGGCACTCCCCACCCTTGCCAGGTTTGAAGCCTGTCTACCCCCCAGATTGAAATATCGGAAAGCATCACAAAATTTTGACTTTCCATCCAGTTTTTGAGACACAGTAGGTCCTATCAGAGCTCTAGAGGTGGGTCTCCCATTATTGAGTCTGTCCAGATTCTAATTTTCTTACCATTTTTTGGCACCCAAGTAAGGTGAGGGCTGAAATGAGGAAGCGCCTTTTTGCAGAGCGGAAAGATAGGGGAGATTTTCGTTTCTTTGCAAGGAAACTCTAAGCTTCTGTCCCATGGCCCCCGAAAATATTTCCTCCAAAGCGCGAGTTTACTCCAAGAAGGTTTGCCAGTGACCATCTTCCAGAGCAGCTTTGCCCCCAAGGCCAGATTTTGAACTCTGGTTTTTTTAAAATTGAGTCCCCCTTCCAGGAAGGGCTTTGAAGTTTTTTCCCAGCTTATCAAGTGTAGTTTTCTTCTTGCATGCCTTCCTCCTTCCCACAAGAAGCGTCTTTGAAAAGCTTCGATTCTCTGGATTAATGTGGCAGGGGCTAATAGCAGCGAGCTCTGGTAGATAGGGATGCTAGACACCACAGATTTTATCAGAACTGCCTTCCCTGCTAAATTTAACCAATTCGCCCCCCATGAGGAAAATTTATTCTTTAGTTTTTCTACCAGATGGTTCCAGTGAGAGGCTCTAGGGGAACTTTTAAAAATAGGGATTCCTAGGTATTTAAAGGCCTCCCAATTAGTATGCCCTTCCATCCCTAGAACTCTTGTTATTCCTAGCATTTCATTTGGCGTGATATTCCATCCATAGATGTTACTCTTGGCCTGGCTTATTTCACTTCTGGAGGCTGCTGCATAAGCATCCAGTTCTTCCTTAAACTTTTTTGCTATTATTGGACTTGATCCTCCCAATAGCAGTGTATCGCCCGCGAATTGTGCATGGTTTATGTCTTTCACCCCTTGCACTATTCTTAGTCCCTAGAGATTTTTGTGAACTTGGGAGTTTCCCAGTTGGTAGCTTAGGACTGATGCTTGAATTGCATAGAGCATGGGTGAGAGGGGGCACCCTTGTCTTAAGCCCCTGGAGGCTTTGAAGAAGTTTTTTACCTTCCCATTCACCAATGGGGCTATCCATGGTGATCCGATGCAGGCTTTTATCCAATTTACAAATTTCGAGTCAAAACCAAACTTCCTCATGACTTCAAATAAAAATTCATGTCTGACTCTATCAAAGGCATTAGCGAGGTCCAGTTTAATAACCATACATTTTTCTTTCCTTCGGACACTGGAGTGGATAGCCTCTTGAACCAGGATGATGTTATCGGCAATATGCCTTCCTTTGACAAAGCCGCCTTGGTTTTCAGGAATGATGAGAGGGAGGAGTGCCTTGAGTCAATTGGCTATAACTTTGGCGAGGATTTTATAGCTTGTGTTGCATAGGGAGATTGGCCTGAATCGATTGAAGGAAAGTGCTCCTTTTTCTTTCGGGATGAGTGCCAGGAAGGATGAGTTGGTGCTACCCCCTAGCTTGCTGATCTGCTGCAATTTCTTAATCATTTTGGTTAGATCCTTTTTTATTATATTCCAGCACTACTAATAAAATCTGGCAGTGAACCCATCCAGCCCAGGGGCCTTGTCTGGGTTCATCTGATCAAGGGCCTCCTTTATCTCTTGCTGCGTTACCTCCCTTGTCAACTTGTTGTTGGTATCCTCATTTATGAGCTGTGGGATAACAGTGAAAGGGTACCTCTTCTAGTCCATTTCTGTTCCTTGTGGTTTTGTATATAGCGTCTCAAAATATTCATAGGCTGCTTGTTTTATGCCCTCTGGCTCTGCAATTGTTTTATTCTGGACTTGAACTTTTGTAACTGCCTTGTATTGTTTCCTTGCTTTCGCTTGTTTGTGAAAATAGCTTGTGTTCTGGTCTCCCTCTTTCAGCCATAGGCTTCTTGATTTTTGCCTCTAGTAGCCTTATTCCGCTCTGCAAGCTTTGTGTCATTGCCTTTGAAGGTTGTCCTCCTGTTGCAAGGTTTTTGGTGTGACTTCCTGATGTTCCATTTTCAGCTGGTGGCTCTCGAGATGGGCTTGGGCTGCTATGCGCACAGCTATTGGGCCTGGCTGGCTCTTTGCCCAAAGCTTTAAGTCTCTTTTTAGTCTTCTAATTTTTTCCTCCCATACATAAAAGGCTGAGCCTTGAACAACGTTGGCCCAAGTTTTAGAAACTAGATCCAGGAATTCTTTGTCTTGTATCCAATTTGGGTTGAATATGAAAGGGATGGGCCCTCTGACTTGATCTTTTTTAATTTCTAGTTGAATTGGCTTGTGATCAGATACACTGTGGGGCAGAATTTCTACTTTTGCTGTGAGTCCTAGTAGCAGGAGGGAGCTTTGTACTAGGAATTTGTACAGTCTGGCTGCTATGTGCCTAGGACCGATCCTCTTATTGGTCCATGTGTAAAGTCCCTTGATTGGTTTGATGTCTAGAAGGTCCCAGGCTGAGGCTAAGTCCTCTACCCATTCTCTAGCCGGGTCTCTCACTATGGAACCCCCTCTCTTTTCTTCCCGAGCTAAATTTACATTTAGATCCCCACCAAGAATGATATTGTTGAGATTATTTTGTTGAAGGTAGTCTTGTAAGGACTCCCAACAATGTTTTTTTTCCCCCAAATGTTGCAGAACATAGATATTAAAGACACTCACCTGGTAACACGAGTCTTTATGATGGAATTTGGTGTGAATCCAGTGCATGCATGTGTTAGAGCTGAGAAGGTCTATTTTGGAGGCGTTCCACAGTGTGCAAAGTCCTCCTGAGGTGCCTCTGGCGTTTCCAGCTACTCCGAGGCTTCCTTTCCATACATTCAACAAGGTTTTAAGTGTGTCTTGCTGGCTCATTTTGGTCTCCTGGAGCAGTAGGATGTTTGCTTTCGAGGCTTTGATAATATCCTTGAGCGCTTCTTCCTTCCTTTTGCTGCCCATTCCTCTACAGTTCCAGGAGGTTATGATCATTATAAACCTTGAGGGGAGGGGTGGCCTCCTTGGGAGGCTTTGGCTTGCTTCCTCGTTTAGCGAACGCTAATCAACTGCTTGATGGTGGGTTGTGACCCATTGAGGACGTCTTTGTAGGTTTCCTGGTCCCTTTCAGCTTTTTTTGTTTTCCTACCTCTTCCTGTTTTCTTTGGCGTGACCCAAACTTCATTTGCCTCGTCTGAGTCGCTGCCTATGGAGATCTCCCCTTCCTCTATGTTCTGACTTCCTTCCAACCTTTGGGGGGGATTATTTTGCACCCCTTCTTCTTCTTCTGGTTGGTTTCCTTTGTCTTCAGAATTCTGGTTTCCTTTTTCTGCCTCTTGCGCATCTTTACTTGGATCTGGCTCCCCTTCGTCAACTTCTTTAGCTAGGATACTGAAGTTGTTCTCAGTTTCCTTAGTCCCTGAAATTTTGTCGTACGGTGGGACTGTCTGTTCATTTCTTTGTCCCTTCGCTTTGGATTTCGCTTCCGGGCCTGTTGCCAGCCTTCTTCCCCTACTTTCTCTGTGGGGGGGTTCTTTGGGCAGTTCCTTTGGAAGTGGCTGTATTTGTGACAACCTCTACACTTGAACGAGAGTTGTTCGTAATCCATATTTTGGAAGTGGTGCCAGTCACCGACTTTTAGTTTTATTGCTTCGGGTAGACCTACCTCCATATCAACCTCCACACAGATCCACGCACAGGAGTACTGGTCTCTTGGCTCTGCTCGGTCAATGTAGTGTCCTAGACCATTCCCTATTTCCTGAAGTGAGGTGGGGTTCCAGCAATGAATCGGCAGGTTAGGGAGTCTTACCCAAACTGGAACATCCTTGGGAACTTCTGAGGCAGGTTCAAAGCTTGGGGTCCATCGGTTTAAGTAGAGTCCTTGGGTGCCCATGAAGTATGGGCCATTTCTGAAAATCAAATCTCTATCCTCCTGAGAGATAAATTTGAAAATGAAGTATCCTCGCCCGACCATATAGCACGTAACACTATTTGTGATCAGCGGCCTCCAGTTTCGTTGTATCCAATTGTCTGTGGATCTGGTTGAGGGCCAAAGACCCATGAACTGACCAACAAGTCCACGTTTAGAGAGGGATAGGGCTACTTTCATTGGAAGTTTGGGCGGCAGATCAATCTCTGGAATAGCGTCTAGTTTCTTGACAAAGCTTGGGGGTGCTGCAGAGGTCATCTTCTTGCTGCAAGCTACAACCATCTTTCGAAAGGAGGTGGAGGGGGAAGGAGGGGGTGGTGGATCCCCTCCTTGAGCTTCCATGGAGGCACTCGAGAGAACCCTAGGCTTTACCAGGGTGCGAGGTCAAGGGCGCGATACATTAAGTGATGTTACATGTTAGTGCTCGAACATAAAAACTACAAAGAGACAAAGTAGTTCCAGACCATTGATCAAAGTGGACACATGGTAGGAGATTGTGCACTCCAGTGGATAACCACTTTAGATGAAATAAGGATGCAAAAATCCATAACTCCCGAAGGCCCAAAGCCAGGAGTTCATCTGGACTGTCCATCAACAAGGACACACGGTGCCAGATCTCTCACTTCAGAGACTTAGTACTACGGAAGGTTTTGTAGAGTGAAGCACTAGGGAAAGAATTACCCAAAGTCCCGAAGTAATTTAGGAACGTTGATCTCAAATCAACAAGAACCGTTGATATTTGCAGCAGTATCTCTCAAAGTCCCGAAGTCTGGGGTTAATACGGACCATCTGATAAGGGAGACACATGTTGACAGATTGGCAAATTCGGGAATTCGGAGTTTGGGAGAATTGGAGGTTTACTAGTGTGGAAACTCCCGTCGAAGCTCGAAGAGCCGAAGTGGTGGGGCACGATGATGTCACCTGGAGGTGATGTGGACCCCAAAATTTTGAAGTGACATGGCTCACGGACATCACCTGGGATGACGTGGACACATGGGATGTGTGCCATGTGTCAGTGAGTTTTGAACCTATGGAGGATTGAAATGTCAGTTAGAATGTGACACATGTCACCTGCCTCATTGGGCCACATTTCCTCTTCTAGTATTTCTCCATGTGGCGACCGATCGTGCAGTCCGGAGATTGGGCACTCTGGAGGAAAAAGATGCAACAGTTTTCATTGGGTCAATAAATCCCAAATGTTGGAGTACATATCGACCGTTGATTTGTGAGAAGACATGCGTCAATGGATCGTCGACTTCGGGTGAAAGCACTCTTTGAGAAAGTGAAGGTGAAGAGTTTGAAACTCACGAAGCCCGAAGAGCCGAAACGATTCATAGCCATCAATCTGTAGGAAGACACGTGTTGACTGATCATGAAATCCAGGTGGAATCATTATGGGAAGAAGAAAGCGGGGGAAGTTGAGACTTTCGAAGGCCGAAGTCCTGAAGTGGACTAGAACCATTGATTTGAGGTGGATGTGTGGTGCCTGATCTAGAGCTTTGGGTATAGAGTACTCCGAGGGAAAGCAGGGGTTGAAAGTGCCGAACTCCCAGAGTGTGGAGTCCCAAACTAAATCTCGATCGTTGATCATGAATGAGGACAAGGACTGTTGATATGGTCCTGGCTAAAGGTTCTGAATCTGTGAATTTATAGGAAGTATTTGGCCATGGTTTCGAGCTGTAGTAACCAGGGGAAGGGGTTTGAAAAGGAGTTCCAGTGCAGAATTAATTTCGGTATCGGCTAACGGATAACATGGAAGTATTATACGGTGCATATTGATACATATATGTTCTTCATGAATTCAGAAGAAAAAGGACCTGTAACATGGTTTAGAAAATTGTGTTTATCATCTGCTTAATTCTAACAAAAAGGTTGCTTGGACATTTTGAAGAATTAAGGGGTTTAAACACATCAGATAAAAATGCATATTGAAGAAATGGAAGAATGTGAGGGAGCCTCCAGCCATGATAAGGAGGTCGAAGGAAAAAATACCAGAGTTGGTAATGCAGAGACAGATTCCAATGGACACAAGGGCAGAGGAGAGCAAGAAACATTAATAGAAACTATAAGAAGACTGAAAATAGAAGTGCAGAGCTACAAAGCAGACAATGAGAGACTCATGAGAGAGAAAATTTAGATAAATGCTCAAGTTCTGCAGAGCTTAAATCAATTGCAGAGGAAAACGAAGAAGGGATCAAACTCAAAGAAAGAGGAAGAAGACAGGTTTCATGAAAGAAGAGAAGATCGTGGAAGAGTTGGTTATTCAAGAAGTGCCAACAGAACTCATAGACACCACTCACCACCTTACTCAGAAATAAAGTTTTATGCATCGGAAGATCCCATAAGCAGTCCAGAGGTATCTCTTGTTAGGCACCAGAGAAGGATACAGGAAGTGGACAGTTTGCAAGGAGAGCAAAGGAAGTTTAAGCCACCCTCCTTTGATGGTGAAAGAAAAAGGGAAGATGATGTTGAAGCATGATTTCTTGGACTCAAGAGATATTTTCAGTTGCATAACTATTCATCAAACCTAGAAGCCAAGATTGCCACCTACCATTTAGATGGGCAATCTACAATGTGGTGGGATCAACTAAAGCAAGTTGAACATATTAATGAGAGTAGGATAACTTGGAAGAATTTCAAGGAGTACTTCCAAAAGGAGTACCTCTAAAAGCATTTCTATGACAGGAAAATGTAGGATTTCATTGAACTCAGGCTGGGAAGCATGACTATGGAAAAATATGAGAAGAAATTCTTCGAATTGTTAAAATATGTTGGGTTTATAAATGATGAAAAGGTAAAGATACAGAGGTTTTTGAGTGGATTTCCATCCTTTTATAAAGAAAATATTAGGTATGATGAGCCCAAGACCTTGAATGAGGACATCAGGAGGCTAAATACCTGTATGAGCAAGGATGGGGAAGAGAATCCCTACAAAAATCTTGGAAGGATAAGAAGAAGGAGAAGTTTGATCAGAGGAGGAAAGGATTCAAACCTCCCTTCAATAGGAATGAGCCCAATAGAAGTCATCAAGATCAGTATGCTAAGGGTGAATCCAATAAAGAAGACTCCTTGGGAAAAATGGGAAGACCACCTATCCAATGTTGGGGATGCAAAGAAGATCACCTGTGCAAGGATTTCCCACACAGAAATGACATAGTGAAGATTGTGAACAATGTCCAATAGGATACAATAGTCGAAGATATGGGAAGAATCTATGCAACTTTAGATGATCAACAAGTAGAGTACTAGTACAATATGTTCGAGGTGGAAGGTAAGATCATAAATCATCCTATTTCTATTTTAATTAATTCAGGAGCAAGCCATTTTTACATTGGTCCTAAAATAGTGGATAGATTACATTTGGAGAAAAGTAAGCTTGGAAAATCAAGTTTGGTGTATCTAGCCACTGGAACCAAAAGGAGAATCCATGATATGGTCATAGGATGTTCCATAAGTATTAATGGTGTGAATACAAATGTTGACCTAAATATCATACCATTGGGGTCTTATGATATTCTAATTGGAATGGATTGGTTGGAAAAGCATCATGTTGTCCTAGATTTTCATAGCAAGACATTTACCTGTCTTGATGAAGATGGAAAACAAAGCACTATGAAAGGAGTTCCAAGACCCATCTCTATAAGGGAGATTTCAACCTTACCACTGAAGAGATTTTTTAGGAAAGGATTTCAATTGTATGCAGCTCATGTGGATGGGCCAAAAAATACAAAGGGGGCAAGCCTTGAAGATTTCTCGGTAATACGGGAATTTGAAGATGTATTCCAAGAAATACCAGGGTTGCCACCAAGAAGGGAGATAGATTTCTCAATTGATCTAGTGCCTGGAGCTGCCCTAGTGTCAAAAACACCTTTTAGAATGAGCACACCAGATTTAAAAGAATTACAAATGTAGTTGGAGGAATTGTTGAAGAAAGGGTACACACGTCCAAGTGTTTCACCTTGGGGAGAACCAATACTCTTTGTCAAAAAGAAGGATGGAACCTTGAGGTTGTGTATTGACTTTCGATAACTGAATAAGTATACTATAAAGAACAAGTATCCTCTACCCAGAACTGATGACCACTTTGATCAGCTAAGAGGAGAAAAGATATTTTCCAAGATTGACTTGAGGTCATGATACCATCAAGTAAGAATCAAGGAAGAAGACATTCATAAGACAACCTTTAGCACCATGTATGGGCATTATGAATTTGTAGTGGTGCCATTTGGACTGACCAATGCACCAGCTGTCTTGATGTGCTTATTGAATGGCATATTCAGAAATTTTTTGGATAAGTTTGTCATATTGTTCTTGGATGACATGCTTATCTATTCTAAGTCAAAAGAGGAGCATGAACATCACTTAAGGTTGGTATTGCAAGTGTTGAGAGAAAAACAAGTGTATTCTAAGTTGGGTAAGTGTTCTTTTTATCAAAAGTAGATCCATTACTTGGGACACATTATTTCAGAACAGGGCATATCAGTAGATCCAGAGAAGATTGAAGCCATTAGAGGATGGCCAACACCTAGAAATGTGTCAGAAGTCATATCTTTTATGGGATTAGCTGGTTACTACAGAAGTTTCATAGTAGGGTTCTCTAATATTTCGCATCCCATCACTTCTTTGCAAAAGAAGGGAACTAAATTTGAATGGACACCTCAGTGTGAAGAGAATTTTAATTTGTTGAAGGAATTAATTACTAGTGCACCTGTGTTAAATATTGTTGACCCAAATGAAATTTTTGTGGTATGTACAGATGCATGTAAGGAAGGACTTGGGGGAGTCCTCATGAAAAATGGAAATTCCATTGGTTATGAGTCCCTTTGTATTTTCTCATACATGAATAGGGCCAGTTGTATACATGCTTGCATTGTATGCTTCCATGAATGTTCATAATGTATTTCATGTCTCTTTACTAAAGAAATATGTCCATGATCCTAACCATGTTATTGATTGGCATCTGATTCAGGTAGAGACAGAGGGATACTTTCAGGTTCATCTAGTGCGGGTATTGGATAGAAAGGTAAAAATGCTCTGATATCGAGTTATAGAGATGGTAAAAGTTTAGTGGACCTACTATGCTCATGAATATGCTACCTGGGAGAATGAAGATGCCATGTGGGCAGAGCACCCACAACTTTTTGAATATATTTTGAGATTTTGATCTCTATTTTGTATATGCACTGAGGACAATGCCAAAATAAGGGGGAGGGGATGTAACACCCCAGGTTTTGAGCCCCATTTTAAATAATGTATTGTTACAATGCTGAGAGGACAGAGTGCCCAAGAAATGTAATTTTTTTATCACTGTTAATAATAAATACATCGTTGGTTTCTAGATAGATAAGGACTAGAGTTATAGGGGGCTATGATTCCACAAGAGAGGGGGATTGAGGGGCTAAATGTTATTTCCTATTCCAATTACCCTTTTTTCTAAGAGAGTTGATTAGTTACATGAGATTCTTTGGGGATGCCAGGAGGTTCTTGATTCCCCGTGAAATACTTAAACTCTCCCCTGGAATGTTGGGGGCGGGTTGGCTGATTGCTCATTTTCTCATTTTCTCATTCACTCGTTCATACACTTATTCACTCGTCCACTTGCTCATTGGTTCATGTGTTTATTCACTTGCTGACTCATTCATTCATCTTGTACTTACCTATCACTCATTGATCCATCCTCATTCGTGTCTTGGCTTGGGAAAGGGAAACAAACTGTCAAATATTAGCAATGATATTGTTGGCGGTAGTGGTCGCTGGTGTAATTCAGCCATGACTTGATGCCTGCATGTCTGAGATTCATTTTCCTGTGTCCAACATTGTTCACAGTTGCGAGTCCTGAGATTTCCATCATTGAGATTATGGACCAGTTGCGTTGGAGCCCAAAGTAAGGAGAAGGACTACCTGAGGGACTATGTGGCGGAGAAGGGTGGAGGTCCACTCTCTTGGGTGGTGCAAGCTGGGTAGAAGAGAGTTGGGTACTTGGATTGTTGTGAGTGTTGGGAAATCCTATGAGAGATTGAGTGTTGACTATTTTTGGGAATCCAAGTAACACTCTAGAACCGTCCTTATGGATTCATAGCCCTAGCTCGGGGGTGACACTATTGTTGAAATTTGGAGTAGTAGTGTCTACGGTTGGGTGGAATGTCCTTGGTTTGCAGTTAGTTGGTTTCATCTTTATGGTATTATTTACATGTATATAAATTTATATTTTATAAATTCAGTTGGTTTCAGCCAGATAAGTTCTATATTTTATGGTATTATTTACATGTATATGAATTTATTTTGCTTTGTATTTATTTATCGTTTAATTGAATCTTTAGAATATGCATGCTTGTTGGTTATTGTTGTGCATGTCGTTAAATCTTTTCTTTTTATGTGTCCTTTTTAATTTAAAAGGTTCTAATAAGAGAAAGAAGTCCAAGGGTGGGCTTGAAGGTGGCGTACCCCATCCTGTGCGTGGTTGGGGTGTGTTACACTCCTCCTGAGTGAAATCATCTAACAGTCTTCTCCAATATGGTAGATGCTCACATCCCACCACACACTTCACGAAGACTTCCCATTCTTTGGTGAATCCATTTAAGGCTATCCTCACCAACTCACGATCCGTTATGACCTCTCTAACAGCTTCCAACTCATATTTTACTTGAGCCACCCGGGTAAGATAAGAAGAGACACTCTCCTGCTTACCCATCTTGGTATCATGCATCTTAGCCTTCAAGTCCATCTTCCGGTTCTCTTTCTTCACCTCAAAAAAGTTCTTAAGTGCATCCCACATCTCCTTGGCAATCTTTTTTTCAACCAAGTGTGGGATAAGGTAATCCTTCAACCCATCCAGAATAATCCTCTGAGCCTTGTATTCCTTAACCTCATGCAAGTCCAAAGCAAAAGGATCTGTTGCGGGAGCTGCCAAAACAAAGTTGACATAGTTATAAATTTTGTTCTCCTTGAGAACAGCTAACAATTAGACCTTCCACTGCAAATAGTTGGAAATGTCATCCAGTCGATCCTCATATCTAATGCTTGCATCCATATTCCCTATCACAACGCAAGGAAAACAATCACACCCTTTCCCTTATCAACTTTTCCCAAAAATCACGTTGCCCACTGTCACTCAGAGACAAGCTCTGATACCATGTAAATTTTTAATGACAAAAATCAGCAAGAATAATTTTTGTCAAACACTTAGCAACCTAGAGATGATTGTCTTCATAAAATTCCAAAATGTCCCAAAATCATATTCAAAAATTACCATAAGCAGAAATACACATTGCTAAGAAAAAATGCAGTGGAAATAAATACAATGGACAACAACCCATAAAACTCAGAAATTTAGGCAAATGTTAGGGAAAACCCCAATGTGGGGAAACCCAATGAGAGAGAGATATTATTATTTAGCTTAAGGAAAGTATAGTATAGAAATAAAATCACATTTCTATCCAAGAGAAATACCTCACAACCACCAAAATAGTCCCAAAATTTTCTTCCTTGGAAAACGTTCCCAAGTCCGTACAGTTGTGCGGCCTCCTCTAAATTTGTGCCTCGAAAACCATTCCCAACATAGTGTTGTATGACCTGCACAGTATGACCTAGCAGCAACAAGGAAACTCCAAAAGTCTGCCTCGATTTTCATGCCAAAAGGTGCCTCAAAAGCTGTGCCCTCCTTCCTATTGTATGGATATGTACAGTATGAACCAACACAGAAAAATAGAACATCACTCACAAAGAAAAATTCCTTGGGATTTTTTCCCTCCTTTTTCTTGGGAAATGTGCCCTCCAATCTAGTCACTATCCTCTCTCAAGATTACTCAGAAAATATCTCTCAATCACCTCCTCTCGTCTTCTCGATGTGTCTTGCACACTACCCAATGCATTCTTTCATAATTCTAAAAATAACATTTTCCCTCCAAAGTGTCTTTTTACGTTCCCCAACCCTAAATCCAAAGGCCAAGATTAGATCTTGTCTTTTTCAAGATCAGGGGTCATGATCCATTCCCTCTAAAATGAATCACTTAAATTATTAAAGTGATTTCACTTTATTACATAAGTTCTTTATGAAATAAAGTCACTTTAAAATTAGAAGGTATGCTTTATTAAAAAGTCACTTTAAAACAACTTTATAAAAACCCATTGCAAAGTTAAGTGCCAGGTAGTGTAAACATAAGGTAACATCCGCATACAAGAAAAAACATGTGGAGTACCTCCTGAGATAAAAAGCTAACAAGCGTCAACCCATATTCCCTCCAAAATACCAACTATTATGTTTGTCTTGTAGTAATGATGAATAACAATATACCCCCATGGTTGTCTATGAAGAATGGACATCTTATGTTGGCTCTTATAGTCATTAGTAGAAGACAAGTGAAGAATATGGATGTCTACCTACAACCATTGGTAGATAAATTGATAGAATTATGGGAAGGGATACATGTATATGATGTATTAATACCCATCGCAACAGAGAGGAGTTTTATGTTGTATGGAATATGTGCTTACACCACACATGATTATCCAGGATTAGGAGTTTGCTCTGGTAAATTTACATGATTATTGTAAGTTTGAACCTATGAAGTAAAGCAATTCATATAGATTCTTAAGCAAAACATAAATTAATCAATGGCTCATTCACATAGTACACAGAGATTTATACCAGAAACCCTCAACTAGAGAAAACCTTTCTTATTTCATTATATCGAATTTCACCATTCACCATACAATATATACAATGTTTTTAGCTATTTCGTAGATACCAAAACCCTAATCCATTAATCCGAGATTAATTTAGAAAATCACTAAAAATAGCAAAATCTGCTAAAAATGGCAAAAACCGCCCAAAAAAAAAAATCGGGGCGTTGCCCCAAACGTTGTGCGTAACTAGGGGTGGCCATACTTGACCCCCCCTAAGAAGCGCCCAACACACATGAACCAAAGAGAACTACTATAGGGATCGTTAGACGTAGTTGTCGAATCTGACACGCCCACACATAGACATGCAAAGAATATAACACATACCCAACATTCTCCCACTTGTTGTTTTCTTTACATCCAGGGGTCCACAGGATTATATAGTCAACAATCTAGGGAAACAATGCCCATTGTTACTCTACACCAGAAATTTTTTTATGTACTCACAGATTTTGTCAATGAATCTGCAACATTCTTCAAAGTGTCAACCTTTTCCAACAACACCTTCTTTTCTTCAACCATGTCTCTCACAAAGTGATACTGAACATCAATATTTGTTGTCTTTGAATGATAAGTTGGGTTTTTTGCCAGGAAGATTGCACTCTGATTGTCACGGTCTAATCTCACTGCCTGTTGTACTAACCCAATACCTGAACACAATCTTTGTAACCATAATGCTTCCTTGCTTGCATGAGTGGCTGCCATGTATTCAACTTCTGTGGTTGAGAGTGCCACTACAGCCTGTATTTTTCTCATCCAACTGATTTCTCCTCCAAATAGGATAAACACATACCCACTTGTAGATATTTTTCCATCTAAATCTCCATCCCAGTCTACATCAACAAATCCATGTATGTCCACCATTATGTCCAATCCTGGTCTTTCTTGGTATCATAATCCATAATTGGTAGTGCCATGCAAATACCTGAAGACCCTCTTTACCGATGTCCAATGCTCCTTCCCTGTTTTTGACATATACCTGCTCAAAACTCCCACTACATGTGCAATGTCCGGTCTAGTACAGACCATTGCATACATCAAGCTACCAACTGCATTGGCATACGAAACATGGGACATGTCCTGTTCTTCTTCATGTGTCTTGGGACACTGATCTGCAGATAACTTTACACCTATATGAATAGGAACCTTGACTGTTTTACTTCCATGGATATTAAACCTCTACAATATCATCTCAACATATTTTCTCTTATTCAACCAGAGTTTCTTGTTTGCATGATCTCTTTTAATCTCCATTCCAAGAATGAAGTTAGTAGCACCGAGATCCTTCATGTCAAATTTGGAGGATATCTATGATTTCACCTCCTTGATAACATCCATGTTATTTCCTACCAACAACATGTCATCAACATACAACACTACATAAATGAAATGATTACCAACCTGTTTGGAATATACACAGTGATCATCCCTGCTTCTCACAAATCCCAATCCAAGGATATATGTGTCAAACTTTTGGTACCACATCCTAGGTGATTGCTTCAGACCATATAGTGACTTCTTTAGCTTACAAGCCATCTCTTTCTTTCCCTTCACTACAAATCCTCCTGGCTGCTTCATGTAGATTTCTTCTTCCAGATCCCTATGTAGGAATGTTTTCTTCACATCCATCTGTTCCACTTCAATATCAAAAGAAACAACAATAGATAAAAGAAATCTAATAGACGTTAACTTGGAAACAGGAGAAAAAATCTCACCAAAGTCAATTCCCTCTACCTGGGAATAACCTTTTGCTACTAACCGAGCTTTGTATTTCTCCACTTTAGTCTTTACCTTCCACATTAAAATTCTTCTTAAACAACCATTTTCTCCCAACAAATTTTCTTCCAGCTGGAAACTCAACTATATACCATGCCTCATTCTTATCCAAGGCATCCATTTCTTCAACCATGGCCTTCTTCCATAGTTTACTATCCTCTGAATTCACTGCTTCCCTGACAGTTATGGTATCATCAACAATAATAGATAAAGAAAAATTGGAATGGAAATCAGGTGGACTATACCTTTTTGGTTTCCTTCTTTCTCTCATTGATCTCCTCAATACTGGGGTATGAGGTTCTTCTTCTTCTTCTTCAGATGTTTCAAATTTTGCATCATCCAAATCCAACTCTATTTTCTGAGGTTCTTCTAGCCTTGGTAGGAATTCCTGTTTGGAAACATCTTTTACCTCTCTAAAAACAACATATCGAGTGTAAATAGTCTTCTTGGTTTCTGGGTTCCAAAGCTTATAATCTTTCACACCATCTTTATAACCAATAAAGATACACTTTTCATCATTTTTATCCAACTTACTCTTATTTTCCTTTGGAACATGTAAATAAGCATCACAACCAAACACTCTAAGATGTTGAACAGAGGGTTTCTTTCCAGTCCATACCTCATGTGGAGTTTTATCATCCAACGCTGATGAGGGTGATCGATTGACCAAGTAACATGTTGTACCCACTGCCTCTGCCCAGAATTCTTGTCCTAACTCGGCATCGCTGAGCATGCTCCTTGTTTTTTTCATCAGTGTCTTGTTCAACCTTTCTACAACTCCATTCTTATGAGGAGTGTGTGGACTAGTCTTCTTCCTTGCTATACCACAATTCTTATAGAATTCTTCGAATTCATTTCCATAGAATTATCCACCATTATCTATTCTCAATACCTTTATTTTCTTCTCTGTCTGATTTTCTACCAGAGCCTTAAACTCTTTAAATTTATCAAATACCTCAGATTTCTATCTAAGAAAATAAATCGATGTGTTCCTTGATAAATCATCTATGAATGAAACATAATACACATACTTACCTAGTGATGGAACAGACACAGGTCCAAACACATCAATGTGTATCAACTCTATGATCCCATTTGCTCTTGTAGCACCAGATGAGAATCTTACTTGATTTTGTTTACCATATATGCAATGTTCACAGAAATCAAAATCTAGAGTGCAATTAGCCATACCTTCAACCATACCTTTACCATGTAGTGTTCAAAGGCCCTTTTCTCCAATATGCCCCAGTCTTTGATGCCACGACATGGTCTTATTTTCTGGGATAGTATTGATCTTGTCTCCTTCATTTCCTTACTTAGGGACAACATAATTATTACACCCATTAGTATAAGTGCTTCCCAACAACTTGTACAGATTTCCACACTGAACTCCCCTCATCAACACCATTTCTCCTTGTACCATCTTGCAAGTGTTCTTTCCAAATACACTATTCACTCTTGCATCATCCAAAATTCTTATAGATATTAGGCTCCTAGCTAGTTTTGGAATGTGAAGAACCCTAGGGAGAGTTCTAATCCTTCCATATTTTAGCAGCAACTTTACCCTTCCATGTCCCATGATTTTGGATGTCTATTCATCTCCTAGGAATACATCACCACCATCGTATTTTTCATATTTTGAGAACCACTCCCTGTGAGGGGTCATATTGTATGATGCACCTGATTTGATCAATCATACATCATGATCTGCATGTGTACCTGTAGATTCTAGGTAAACATCACCTCCTTCTTTAGTGGAGGTTTTCGCCTCTGTGTTAGAGGTGCTATCAGGCCCCTTTGGTTTATCAACCTTCTTAGACTTGCGATCTTTCTTATAATTCCCTATTTTACCACACTTCCATCATTTTCTCAAAGATTTTCCTGGAGACTTAGATCTACCTGTAGATTTAGGTCTCCCCCCAAAGACTTACCAAGATTCCTGTCTTGGGTACGACCTCTTACAAATAAAGCATATATGTTATGACCATCCATGCTTTTCCGCCTCATCCCTTCAGATAACAAGGGTGCAACTACATCCTCATACTTCAACGTAGATTTAGTGGTACTACCAATTGCTACAACCAGATTATCCCAAGAGTCTGGAAAATAACATAACAAAGTAATACACTTATCTTCTTCTGCAATCGTAATATTAACAAATACAAGTTGACTTACCAGAGTATTAAAGGAATTTAGATGTTCTATCATAGAATCTCCATCTTCCATCCTAAGATGATACATCTTCTTTCGAAGAAACAAATTGTTTACCAGGGACTTTGATTGATACAAATTCCCTAACTTATCCCATAGTTTCTTGGCTGTAGATTCTCCTGAGACATTCAACAACATCGAATCTGTCAGGCAAAGTCGAATAGTACTCATTTCTCTTCTGTCCAACTTCTCCCAATCTTCCTTTGACATACCAGTAGGTGGTGTACTAGTAGGTTGTGTACCAGTTGACTGTGTGCCAGTAGGTTGTGTACTAGGATCCACAACGACCCATTGTTCTTTGTCTACAAGAAGGTCCTCCATATTGAGGTTCCATAGCTCAAAGTTTTTACCATTGAAATTCTCTATCTCGATTCTAGATGAGCTTGCCATTCCTCTTTCTATACTCAAATTTGCACCGCAAAAGCTCCCACTAAACCCAGGTTTATCACAGACCCAAGATAAAATTTGTAGTGTCCCCAAAGCCGAGCCCCGTTGTAAACCATGTTTTGAAAGGAATTGCAATTATGTTTTATAGGCTGGTGAGCCAAGTTTTGTATAACTGGTAGGCTTATGTGTTTGTTAGGCTAGGGAGCCTAAGTGTTGAAGGCCAGGAGCCTGCTGATGTACTTGTATGTATGCAGAATGATTAATAAAATATAAACACCGCCAGGTGCATACCGACCACGATGAATGAGTGAAGGGGGAATGAGCATCCACAGAGTGGGCAAGGAATTAGGGGTTGGAGGTGGGAAAAAGGGGCTAAGTGTTGAGCCTAGAGGGATTAAGCCTTGGGAATAATATTTTAATATTATCCCAAAAGAGAAGTGCATT
>CBVK0101124238.1:0-11886 GCA_900067695.1 Picea abies | reverse complement strand
CTTGAAACTTGAAAGTTGAAACCTTTGGAAGATGGTTGCCTTTGTTCTCTCCTCCAAGCTCCTCTTTGTTCACTCTACCAAGCTCTCCTTTGCTTTCTCCTCCAAGCTTTCACAAATCTGCACTCTCAAGCTCTCCTTTGCTCTCTCCTCCAAGCTCAAGATGAAAGGATGAGGAGAATGGAGGGGAAAGAGCTCCTTTATTCTTCTCCTTTCTTTCCCCTCAACCCTAAGCCTAAGCTAGGCCCCACCCTAACTCAAAAAAATATTAAAAAAAATTGTTTTTTGGTGAAGTTCGCGGGTCTCCTAGGAAGCATGCAGGCCTTCCCCGGAAGTGCTCATGAAGCGTCCTCCGAAGCACACTTCAGAAATTTGGAAGCGCGCTTCCAAATTTCTTAAGAGTGCTTCGGAGCAGGACGCTTCAGAAAAAACAAGGAGCGTCTAAAACTCCCCTGAAGCGCGCTTCAGACAGAGCTTCCTGGACGCACCCACTCGGATCAAGCTTCGGGGCTTCAAAGCGTGGGGGGGAAGCTTCCTGAAACACTAGTTCTAGCACTAATACTCACTCTTTAAAATCTAAAATTATGCATGATGAAAGGAAAAGAAGTGAGCTATTCCATATTACAATTATCTCAAAACATACAAAGATTGATACACTCTTTGATAGTGGTTTGCAAGCTAATCTCATTTCTAAAGAAATTGTTAAGACATTGAACTTGAAACTAAACTTCATCCAAAACCATATCCTTTAGGATGGGTATGTGAAGATGCTAAGTTGCAGGTATCTAAACAATGTAAGCTCATATTTGCAATCACCTCTAAGTTCATAGATAAGGTAGAATTAGATGTACCACTTGATATTTGTGGAATTGTTTTGGGAAGTCCTTATTTGTATGACAGGAAAGCTATCTTCTACAGGAAGGAGAACAAGTATCATCTTACAAAGGATGGGATTGAGTATATTATAAGATCCCATCGTGAGAAGACTAACTTGTCTCTTGTCCTACTTTAGTGGTCATTAGTTGGACATTGATAAAATTATCTTATCCTATCTTATATTATCTCTCTGTAGACATGGTTGCATGCTTCATGTTATACTGATTTGACTACATTCTCTAAGCCCTTAGTTATAACAACTTGAACAAGTAATTCACAACCTACTATTGCTTAACGGGTGAGACTTATCCTTGTAGTGTCAAGCTTCACTTAAAATTGTAGTCATGGTTATCATTAATTGTTTTGTTACATGTCTCTATTATGCAAATCTAATTGGTGACTTAAGAAAGATTAGATGCCAACTCGGAGCTCACAATTCCTAAAAACGGTACCTAAGGTACTCCACAACTTACCTCTATTATCCCTTCATAGTTAAAATAATCCCTTTATACTCCAAAAACTATAACCACTGTCCATTGACTATTTAAGATGTCAATATTCCCATATTCTTCCAAGTGTGATCAATAATTATTTGATGCATTTCCTCCTAGACGTGTTTACAAGTTTCTAAATATAGGAATACTAATTAGTAGCAAAAGGGTAATAAGAAAATAAACTCATTGACCCAATAGGGTCCTAAAAAGAAGCCCCTAACAAGGTCTAGGGCATGGCCAAAACAGGTTCAAGTGAAAACATTGCTAGGAGCTTCTAGGCAATGACCCTAATAAGGCCCAAGCTCTCAGACTAATTAACTCATGTCAGAAAACAAGCCAACCATGTGACCATTGCAAAAATTGGAGAGGAATCAAAATGCATTTCAAATGAAAAAAGACAAAGAAAGCTTCTAAACACCTAAGAAACAAAATACAAGTATGTTCAAAATCCTAACATGGAAATCTTCAAAGTATAGAAAGTATGTCAAGTGCTTGATAAATATGGCATCAAACGCTTACTTTGAATTGTCACTTAATTTGCAAGCTTCAAACACATTAAATTGTGACAAATAAACATATAAGATTGTGTTGCTACACTAGTGAAACAAAATTACCTTGATTTTAAGGTTGTTTTGTGAGAATGCACTGGACCAATCGTTGTGTGAAACTAGTGCCAACAAAAATTTAGGTATCACATTGCTTAACTCTTATCAGAGCTAACTTATCCCAAAAGACTTTTTAACACAAAGATACATTCCAATCATAATTTGATCTCCAAGAAGAATAGTTTCGAATATTTATGTTACAACAAAGTCAACAAATAGAAATAACAAAACAAATTAAGCACATTTCTCAAATATCTATGTCACAAATTCCAACAAACTCAACAAATATAACTAGCAAGGCAAAGTTCGGAAAGGTGATCTTTTAATATACCTTTATTAACAAAAAGAGATCCTGAACGCAAGTTCTCGTGTGCTTGTATAATACTTTTCTCTATGCCATCCACAAGAACATCGAATGATTGTCGAACAAAGCCAAGAGATGTAACTAGGTACACAACATGTTGTAAGTATCCCCCAGGACCAGAGTGTGTGTGAATACCACTTAAAGCCACATTGTCCTTGGTGTACAAGTTTCCATACCTGCTCACGAACCAACTTCATCAAAATTCCTTACATACTACTTAAACATAAAAGGCTTCAAATAGTAATATTTCTACTTCAAATTTACCGTAAAGGAAATAGAAACACATATTTGGGTACACAACCAAAAGTACACTATTCAAATTACAAAAAAGAAATCAATTAATATGGTAACATACATTTTAATTACATATAAAATCTAAAAGAAACTCATAAAATTCACAAAACTACGTACAATGCTAAACAAATGAAAGGAAAAAACAAGAATCAAAACACAAATGAATCAATATTGCTAAAATAAGAACTAATTCTCATGAGCTACATAGTGAGACTGGGCATTGGACAATCCCCAAAACACCATGGCATGAAAGAATTTGTCACCTTTGTGACATCAAGAGGGTTGAAGATGAAAAGCACTTTCTCCTGGAGTTCCTTGCATATACTCAAATTAGATCTCAATTTCAAAACATTTGTCATAATACCAACCTTCCTAACCTTCTAAGTCATCAAAACTATAGTGATCTTGGAACGCTTCTCCTAATGCTTTTTGAGCATCGAAATAACATTATAAAGAAATCCAAATAATCTCTTACCTTTCTTAAGGTCCAATAGACCAATTTTGGTCTCAATGGACGCTAACGATCATCATCATCATCATAATTGTTTAAAGGCTCCTAACACATTGATTGACTAACTAATATGATGGTTAACAATTGAATCTACTTTGCTAGGTCTAAGGTTTCTTATGTCATAAGGTTTATTGCATCCTAAGTGTTGTCACAACTGAAATTATTGGTCACCTCTTCACATTTAATATTTCTGGACAACGTGGCCATCATATTGGCGAAATTAGACGCAACTCTCCTACCCACCATAAGGCAGGCAAGAGGTCATTATAATGGCCACCCCACTACTCAATATTGTCATTTTGGCTAACATGCAAGAAGCGACTATGCAAGGATGAAGCAATAGCAATCAGGGCAACACCAAAGGCACTGCAAAAGTTCATCCCAAAAGTTCTCCATGAGATAATGAAATCCCACTAATATTGCAGAATATGAATATCTTGTTGAGTGTGAAAATTTGGAACGACATACCCCGTTAGGGTACTTTGTTGGTAGTATCCTACTAGAGTCTGTGATTAAAACCTAGGTTAAAGAGACCTGGAAAACTCGTGGTTGGATTTGCACAGTCATGCGCACCCTGACCAAAGGTTTTTATCAATTTTCATTTAGAGAAGAAAGTAGTTTCCATGAAGTGGTTACTCATGATCAATGGATGTGTTGAAATACCCTACTTGTCCTCATAAAATGGCATGAACCATTCTCAGTTAATAAATCCACCCATTTGTACTTCCCAATATGGGTAGAATTCCTAGGTCTACCCATGCAATTTTGGGATTTCTTGGAATGCATATCTATATTGATTAGCAAATTTATATGCCATAATCCTATGTGATTTTTCAACCTACTTCCTTAAATCCAACTTGTCCAAAGATCCTAAGGAGTTTATGTACATTCTGATGGGAGTAAATTTTTACGCCAAGAAAAATGTTACATCAACCTCTCGAACCCATGTTTCATGTGCCAAAGTCGGAACACAATATTAAGGACTACCCCTAATGCCCAGACTTAAAAATGGAAAAGCTCAAGCTGTTGAGGATGTGCATGTTGATTTTTCTATGAGCAAGGTTAGGCATGAAGTTCATTCCATTTTTGAATTTGACTTAACCATAACCAATAATATTGCAGTAACCAAGATCACAAGAAGAAACACCATGCACAAGAACACAAGAAGTATCCTGGGAAACCCTTCTCAACAAGGGAAGAAAACCCAGCCAAAATCCTTTGCTATATTCTTCAAGAGAAAGACCTACACCACCAATAAAACCTAGCACACAAGAGGGTGCTCAAACCCTAGAAGACTAGCGCCCAAGAGAGGTGCGCACTTTTCCCAAGAAGGTGTACTTGCTGAAATTTCCAAACTCACATGAAAGATATGATTCCATAATGGGGAATCTACCTTTACTTATATTAGACTTGACCTATCAACAAAAGTGTCTATTGGCACAACAGGGCCGACCTCTCTAAGTCACAGTATAATTAATAATAACCAGATTAATTATATTTTACATTAATTATCAATTACATTAAGGTGGGGCTGACCTGTACCCTTTACATTACAATTAGGGTTACAAGCAGCTCTAATTCTTGAACAATATAGCAAGGGATCTCATACACCCACTAGTGCTCAGCCACTAGGGGCACATCCTATGGGGATGTCCATATCTCTGGCTCACTGCATTACACAGAAGAACCACTTCTTCACTAGTGCTCAACCACTAGGATCACGTTCACCTGTGCTCATCCACAGGCAAGTCCACTCAATAGATCTTCTTTCCCACTGCATTACACAGGAGAGTCATCTGGAGTTTCTCGTCAACTCTCTGCTCAAAGGAGGCTAATACATCATCTTCATCTCTGTCTCATGACGATGCACCCAACACTTTGGGATTTCACACGTTCACCTTGTGCTCAGCCACAGGCACGTCCAACTCTGCAGATCTCCTTTCTCACTGCGTTACACGTGAGAATCATCTAGAGTTCTTCTCAACCTCTGTAAGGAGGAGGCCATCTCTACGTTCCAACTCTGTCTCAGGTAGGAACCACTCACCCCTCTCAAGGGCTCTTTCTCAGGTTTATGTTCTGGAGAATGTCTCACGTAGCTGCAATCATCAACAATGCAAGCCCAAGATCTAGTGGCCTCACCCTCAACAAACAATGAAGGTAGTGAAAAGGGAAAAACCTTTGCAAGCCCAAAAGGCCCAACCAACCCTAGCAATCAAGCGATCATGGGCAAAGATCCTGTAGAGGCCTCTTATCCCAACTCCCCTCAAGGGGGTGAGGAGAGTAGGACTCAATCTTTGCCCTTGTGCCTCAACTCGCAGTCGACCGCTGAAATGGAAGATTCTCAAAAGAAACAAAAGAATAGAACCTTAAATGAATGGTTCATACCTAATATGCATAACATGACCTCTCCAAATGCCTTGAACTGCCTTGTGAGCCTGGGATAAGTAGAGACGATGGAATTCCATATTGAAACTTAGGACAATTTTTAAAGATTTTCCATGTTGTTGATTTCCATATTTTAACACAGATTTTATACAAGGTCAGAATGTTTTTCATTTCAATTTTAGGTGTTACTCATAATTCTTGAATTTGCAATTAGTACCTAGATCATTTATGGATTATCCCCTTGAAGTCAGTAAGCACTAACTTCGAAGTGAGGGGATGTAAGCAAGGTGACAATGCTTACTTCCTAGTGTTTCAGGACTCCCTTCAGCTTTTGCAAGAGGGGAATTTTTGGGTGATAATCGAGCCTCTATTCACAAATGCACGACATTACACATCTTTTACCTAGCATGATGATTCCCCAAGTTATGCCCATCTGTATTTGTAGTTCCAGGTGTAATTGATGAAGGCGGAGATGGAGTTGGTACATTTGTGTCTGATGCCAGACTTATGAGCTAGGACATTATGCACCATGAGTAGGGTCCCCCCCAATGAGAATTCCCCTACTTGTTCAACGCATTCTCAATCTTTTGTTGGTTATCGCCCTCAGCACAAAGCTGGTAAAGAAATTTGTGAGCATTGGGAGGTGAGCAGAAGCTATCCTACACCCTAGGTTCCTGATGTTCCACGATTTGACAAGTTCGTGATTATTCCTCTGGCCATATCTAAACCAAAGTGCTTGTAGAACCCTAGAATGGAAACAACAAATGGGGAGCAATTCTGATTGTTCCTGAGCCACAGCAGACATATGATGGCCAACACTCAAGGACAAAGACCCTCCTCCCAATGAGAGCACTATCCCATCAATTGCTTAATATGACACTATTATATTCTCTAGTGGTTTAGCTTGTGCAGCCTTACTGGAAAATTTAATTTTTAGCCTTACATGGCACTATTTTTTATCTAACAATAACACTGGTGGTTATCGAATCTATGCCTATCGCCCTTTTTTAATAAAATGCATGGAAACTTTATTGTACATATTAATAGATAATGAAGTATTTTATTCAAAATAAACAAATAAAGGTTCCTAACATTCAAATTTGGAGGCAATCAAATATCATTCAACTCCTTCCACTATATGTTTTCACTATTAGATATGAACACCTTTTCCATGAGACCAACAAATATGGAAGAGTGTATGTTTCTTGTTTTAAAAACAAGATAGGAATATCTCTAACTATTCTTTCAATATAGAAGGAGATCAAAAATTGCAGATTATTTTAAAGAAACTATTAAAAAATAGAGTCCTTTTACATGGAATTCTTGCCATAAAGACTCTAAAAACATTGTAATATGTCTTTGTCCATTATAAACAAACTATTAAAAAATGGAATCATTTTACACAAAACTCTAGCCATCAAGGCCCTAAAAACATTTATTTTCTCCCATTAAATTATCTGAGTGATGTTTCCATGGCTCAATGATTTTGGGTGGCTAATGCAAACCTCCCAAGCCACGGTGAGGATGTGGGTGCCTAAGAAGCAAGGAATTACATTTCAGCCTTAAGCTTCACCAACGCAAAATCAAAAAATCAAATGCATTCTCAAAACATTTACGCAATGTTAGTCCTCATTTCAAGTTCGTGTCAAGCCATTCTAAGGTATTTCAACACCCAATCATGGATTTTCAAGACCAACTCCATCAAATACTTATGTTATTAAACTCCAAGAATGTTTCAATTCCCAAGAATAGTAGAAGCGAACGCTTCGATGATTCCCTAATCGTTTCAAACACAATTACTAAAAATTTGTTGGATTTAACCATTTCAAGTCATCACTATAGGGGCTAAAGAATTAGCATCATTTTGAAGGTTTCTATGGACTTTTCAAGGCAAGCATGATTAGTTCAAAGCCATCTGAGGATCATTTTGAGTGCCTTTATGATGAAATGAAAAACTAGAAAAACGACAACAAAAAAAAAAAAAACTAAAGAACGTTATAAATCAAAAAAATTAAAATCAAAAAAATTAAGCAAGACCTCAAACCCCAATTCTTGGAGCCACATATAGTGAAGTTTATTGGGGCAGTCTTCTCCACAAACCCCAACTTCATTCAGTGTACCCTTACATCTATTTTATTTCCAAAATAATACATCTCAAACCCTTTAAACATGGTGTACTTAAATACATCATCATCATCCATAAATGTTCATTGTTCCTTGAATCTATTATTATCATTTGGAGTCATCCCTGCAATTTAATATTATCCATTAATAATTATTCTTATCCATAATATTTTTTATTTAATAGTCATGTTGAAAACATATCTCTAATAATAATTCACAAGCAAACCCCTCAACTAGGATTATTCTCCAACATCAAACCCTCTTATTTCAAAAGCTTTGATCCTTCTTGTTCAATCTTTAACAAAAATCATATTCTTTTGACAAATTCTTCCAGCAATTTTCCTGCAAGTCTCTCTAGTTCAACCTTAATCACCCATGCAGCATTAACTATTGGCAGGTTCTTCCATTTGACTAGGTACCATTCAAATGGCCATGGTTTTACCGTGATGGTAATGCCATTGTCTTCATTCCCAAAATTCCCAAAATTCCCTCAACTTTCTCAAAAGACTCTTTAGACAAACCCTTAACCCAACTTGGCAATTGTCCAATTGCTACATTGTCATTTTTATCCATGTCCTATTCTCCTGTATAATAATACAGGATTGGGAATATTGAAAATCAAGATATATTAAATTGTTTCCCATATCCAAAATATAAAAGCATTATCACTAGATTTCCTCAAGCCAAATTTCTTCATTTTTAATTTGTTATAGTACCCTTTGGGAAATCCTCAAGTCTCCAATTTTATATTGCTTTTCTCTTTTCATCATATCATCTCTATCCTTGTAGAATTCATTATGTTGTTCGATATTTTTCTTGACCTACTTGCAGAAGAAGTCCATCATCCTATCTACAATCATTCGATATCAACAAACACACAAGCATCTATAGGCATAGGTCTCAAGTATGTCAACCACCCTCCTAAGAGAGTGTCCATACACTATCTTGAAAGGTGAATTAACAATAATACAGTTGACTAAATTGTTTTAGAAAAAGCTCACCTTGAGGTGGCATCATGTCCCATTGTCTTGATCGATCCTGTACTAGAGAAATGAACAAATTCCCAATAGTCTTGTTACCTCCCCCATGCCTAGGGGTAACTAGAGGAGATCATGTCTCATGGCCCACAATGAAGACAGTGATCTTGATGATGATGACGATCAACCAGTCCACCTATGGCATTCCGACAGCCCCCCTCAGATGCTTCTTTCACTTTCGATCAGCAAAGCTCATCACATCCAGTCAACACTATCTTTGGGAGATGGTAAGCCAACGTCACCATGAGGTATTATATTAGTCCTTTCATACAGGGTGTTGTGCTTAATATACTGGGCAAGTGAATGAGGATCATTGGTTGAAGTTGGATAATGGATCATAAGCTCAAGAAGTTATGTTTGTTTCCTTATTTCACCTCGGTGGCCAGCATTTATACTCTAGTCTTGTGTTGTCACCCCCAAGGAAAAGGGGTACTACTGGGGGGGCTCACAAGGGTAATGTTTCATTTCCCCACCATACATAACACTTACCATCATGGAGCCTGTCACAATGTACTAAACTTTAGTAATGGGTCATGGTTCATTCTCTCATGAGAAGAGGGGTTAAAGGCCTAGAGATTGATTGCAACTGCTAGTAAAAAATAATGAAGAAAGAATGATGCTAAAGAAAGAAAGAGATAATAGCAAAGAATCTCAAAAGCCAATCCATAATTGAGCTCTACCCTTTCCACATTTGCCCCAGTCCCAAAGCAATGGATGCTAAAGCTTGAAACCTTATAAAGGGGACTTGCAAATAAATAAAAGGACAATAGAAAGGCAGCTTAAGGGGTTGGAAAAACGTAGCGCCTAGAAAGTGGTAACTCAAGAGCAAGCACACCCTCCACAAAGGCGCTCATAGAAATGGACCAAATGACTTCATAAGCCATGAAGTAATCCCAACATGTTTCACCATCACATTTACTCTTGAAGGGTTATTTTCTTTCCTACTTACCCCGAGACACATACCTCTACTTGGGTCTTTTCTTTCACGTTTTGGTTGGCACACCTAATAGGGTCTGATGATGGTCCTCCCATATTCAAACTTGCCAACTTACATCAAACTTGCCAACTTACATAAAGTCTTGACCCAATCGAAATTTGAAGGGGATACTAGATGTGAACTGTTTATGTGGCTTATATCTTAAGTAGCATCTTACTTTGTATGATCTAAGGGATTTTATACCTTGTGAACATTGGTTTTACTTGATTCCATACTTTGATTTGATTTGGATGCACCTGACATGGTTCTTTGAAGGACATCCCCTGCTTTCACCCAGGACGTTGTGCATCTTTTTACATATATGGCACATATGATGTAGAGCGTTGAGTCATTGGATGGCTTGACACACTATGATAAAGGCTCTCATACCTTTTGGACCTTGGACAATGGACAAATGGACTTGGATTTGACAGATATGGTCATGATGGCACACTAATGGGAAGAAAGCCCATACTTTGGACAGTGCACCCACACCTTACCTAGCTACTCGATGGAGGACGTTGCAATTGGTTTGGCTTGGATAGCATGCAGAGATGAGATGCATCCTCTCTCCACCTTGGACGTTGCCTTCTACACCTTAGACATTGGGGTTTTAGTGAGGACATCATGAGCTAGGGTTTGATGGAGATGATGGGGTTTGCATGCCACATGGACACTGTTGACCACCTATTCAACTAGGGGGTCAACTCCATGTGCCATGAAGATATGCATCATCAGTTGCAAACATGTCGAAGACTTTTTGGTTCTACGGGGCTATTTTTGCTCCAACACACATTTTTGTAAGTGGAATTTTCACACCCCTACGTGGATTTATAATGTAATAAGTCTCCATGTGTCATAGTTAGGTCAGTTACCTTAGGATTTCTTCATTAGGAGAGTTCCTTTCGCTGAGTGTTTTTTATCCTCAGGTTATTAATTTGGCCTAACCAACCTTATTAATTTCCCTTGAATTTTTCAATCCCACCAGCACTAAATCCAACAAAGTGATGAAAGGCGTTCTAATGAAGACACCCTCTGGTAGGTAGTGTTTAGGAAACATGTAAATAACCATGTAAGACAACACAAAAAGTTTCGTGATTTTTAGTAGAGTCTAGATACGTTTTTTTTAATTAATTAATTTTTCCTAAGGTTGGGAATTAAATTAATTAATTCTGGATAATTAATGTAAAACTTAGGTCACTGGGCTTTTGGTAGGGTTATTTGTACTCAAAAGAAATTGAATGAGACCCCCTACACCCTTGGACCAAGTTTCAACTCAGTCTGACAAATTTTGTTAGGGTTTTGTCCACTTGGGAGTCTTAATCAGATAAAAGCAATTTTAATTGCTAAACCCAACACATGGGAAAATGTCAATTTTGTAATAAATGGTCAAATAAGGTAAAGTAAAGGTGACAATTGATGAGAAAGACCCCACCTAACCTTTCCCTACCCTTTCCTAACCTTTATCCACTTTATAACTCCTTTAATTAAATCTACCCGGGGAAGTGCCCCCCTCTTGGGGAATGCGTCCCCACTCCTTGGAATTATTTGGAAACTCTTTTGAGAGTGGATTATGGGCCCCTCCTCATGAGATGCACCCTCCCTCTACCTTCCACGTCACTTGTAGGAGTGTGTTACACACACTCCACCCACACTCCCTCACATCCTCACGCCTTTCCCTTGGAAGTGCACCTTTCCTCTCCATGAAAGTGGAAACATCCATGAAAGCAAGGAAACTCGCTTTCAAAGAAAAGCAAGTACTTTTCCCTCAACCAATGCGTCCCACTTGCCTTGACACTTCACACCCCTCTCTTTACTTGCCATTCCTCTTAAATCTAAAAGCTATGTGCCACCTCTCCTTGAGTTGTCTTTTGGGTAGATTTTTGACAAGTGTTGAAGATCCAAGAGGGGTCTCCTTAGCCTCTCATGCTATTTAAGGGACCTCTCACCCCCTCTTTCTTTACCATTCTTTACAGTATTGTTATACTACCAAATTCTCTCCATCTCCCTCTCTCTTTCTCTCATTATTGGCATCTTACTTCACTGGTTTTGTTCTTGAAGAGCTTGGAGCAACTTTGTTGCTACAACCTCTTCCCATCGAATAATAAAGGAATAGCTTTGGAGGACTCGGGGATTTCAAGATTCATCTGGATGCTCCATTTGTTCATAAGGTGATATTGCTCTTTGTTTTGAATATTATTGTGTTATTAAATAGATTGTTGG
>CBVK0101124236.1:0-22347 GCA_900067695.1 Picea abies | reverse complement strand
TTCACTCTGTATTTTTACAGTCTTTGTACATTTCTTTCATTAATAGAAATTGTGTATTACTGTATCTCTGTGCTTATGGTTTCATCTCTGATATATTTATGTTATATTATTGGATATCTATGATATCTCTGTGCATTTCTTGATTATATCTCCGCTCTCATTTTGTGTTGAAAATAATTCGGATCAATGGTATCAGAGCAGGTTGCTCTTGATCGTTTTTTAGTGCATGTCCCTGATGCGGTCTGAGTATAGAAAGTTGGGTATTGAGCTTCTCTCTCTTGAGGAAAATCACTCTCTCACACCCAAGAAACCCTCAATGGTGGAAGAGAAGAAAAACGATGGAGCAGATGATCCTATCAGTCTGTTACTTGAGCAAGCTCTCACGCGATAGAGGGACGAAATGATGGAGAATTTTTCCCACATCCTTCAATGCCTACCTATATAAACATGCACATATTCATAAAACGACCACTTTGGAGGCACCTCTCCTTTCAAGGTACAAGTTAATTTTGATATTCCTGTATACAGATAGATGCAGAAGCCCTAGACAAATGATTAAACCTGCTAGAAGGTTATTTCTCTGTTCACAATTTTTTCGACAGAGAAAAGATCACCTTCACACTCCTTAAACCTCTCCCCCATGTCAAACATTGGTGGGAAACTTACTGGGAGCAGAGTTCCATAGAGGATTCTGGAATATATGGGGCCGAGCCCACTTGGGATTTTTTTTGTGGATGCAGTAAAGGAACAATATTACCTTGTTGGCAACTATGAGGACCAGTACATGAGATGGACCACACTACGACAAGAGAGGGGCCAAGCAGTTATGGATTTCACCAATACCTTCCATACCTTGCACACCAAGATAAGTATCAAAGACTCCAAATGAAATTTGGTTCTTAAATACCGTGGGGCTCTACACATATATGTCCAAACTGAAATGGATTTTCTGGACATCTCATCACTCGATGCTGCTTATCGATATGCTATTAAAATCAAGAAAAAATTTAAGCACCAGAACAAATGAGATTTCAGGTATGCAAATCCGCAACAACCAAAGTATTACAAAGACGACCCTAACAAACAATCTCCTGAAAACCAGTCCAAGCCACAGGAAAATAAGGGTCATAGGAATACAAAGAAGGACACCAGAAAATGGTGCAATTTCCACAAAATCACCTGGCACAACACTGATGAATGTCACTCAAAAAAATCATTGGTGGTCAAGATCAAAGACAAGGAGATGAACCCTGATTCAGAATCTGATTCTAAAAATACTGGTAAAGGATAGATCATTGACGCAGACCCCACTGC
The DNA here is from genome assembly GCA_900067695.1 of Picea abies. NCBI lineage: Eukaryota > Viridiplantae > Streptophyta > Pinopsida > Pinales > Pinaceae > Picea > Picea abies. Next base: position 21,033 of record CBVK0101124236.1, on the reverse strand, counting down.
TATTTTTACAACCGCAACAATTCAACCAGAAGAACCAATAGATCCTGAATAGGGGGAGCACCTTTTTCATTCACAGATGTGGGTGAAGGGAACCCCACTGCATTTTATTGTTGACAGAAGAAGCCAGAAGAACCTCATCTCAGCAGAGGTCATCAAATAGTTGGGATTGTCAGCAACACCACACCCAAAACCATGCAACATTGGGTGGCTTCGCCAAGGAAGAGATCTCCGTGTTAGACAACAGTGCTGATTATCATATGAAATCCAACCCTTCAAGGATGAGGTATTATGTGATGTTGCCCCACTGGATGTCTGTGATGTCCTCTTGGGCCAACCATATATGTGGAGATGCCATGCTGTCTATGAGTCTCGACCCCATAGTGTCATTGTTACTTTGGGGGGTCATCTTTATAGAACACCAGAGGTAGTTCCAACTATTGTTCCACCTAAACAGTGTCGCACGTTAGTATCTCATACTGCAAAATTCAACTTCTTCACAATCCGTTCAAAAGGGGAACATAAGGACACTACAACCACTACAGCCTCGCCCCAAGCTTCTTCTATCCAATAGAAGTAGGTTGACAAGGTTGCAACAAAGAGAAAAGATTCCTTCTGCACACAGGAATCTCATGTAGCCAGAGTAGCTAAAAAGGTCCAACCCTTCCAACCACATGTTCGTGACAACCTTCAACAAGCTAAGCAACGCAACTTCTCCAACAAGGCAAGCAACTCATCAAGATGCAGATTCAACAAATGATTTTCCCTCTCCCCCGGGCACTCAACGCAATGGAGACCATTTATTCCTAAGGAGGGAGGATTGATACAGGTGGATATCGGTGGCCACCCACCTTTTCCAACTGGCTCAAAACAATTTTTAGACAATTTTGGTAATTTACTATTTTTAGCAGTTTTTAACTTCCGAGGCCATTTTGAGGGCCTTAATGAAGGTTTTTCAGGATAGAGCTTCTCAATGATAACCAAAGGAATTATTGAGCCCCCAAAATGAATCTCCTCGACGATAACTTTCCAACGGGATATCATGTGCCTAAAATGGAGATCATATGCAAAAGTTACGACCCCAAGAAGTTGATGTACTAACTTACCCAAACGAGGCCCACAGGACTTTTGGTGCTTCATCTCCTAGGGTTAGGTTTTTGGATGTCTAGGGTATTTTACATTTTTGTTTATTGTAAAATTCCTTTAGAGCCTCATTGTAATCATCTTCTTGCAAATGCGAGTAGCTGTCACATCTCTTCTCAGAGATAAACTGCCACCATTCTAGCGAGTCTTTCACTCTGTATTTTTACAGTCTTTGTACATTTCTTTCATTAATAAAAATTGTGTATTACTGTATCTCTATGTTTATGGTTTCATCTCTGATATATTTATGTTATATTATTGGATATCCACGATATCTCTGTGCATTTCTTTATTATATCTCCGCTCTCATTTCATGCCGAAAATAATCCAGATCAGTACTACAATAAAGAGAGTGTCGAGATATGTGAAATGGACAATTACTTTGGAATTTGTAAAGAAAAAACAATGCCCCTAGGATGTGTGGGTATATAGATTTAGATTGGTTAGGTTGTGTGGATGATAAAAAATATACCTTTGTATATTTTTTTAGCCTTGGCATGGGTGCAATCACATTGATCAACAAGAAGAAGCATGTAGTATCCCTTTCATCATCTGAAGTAGAATATAGAGGACCAATGAAAGGAGTGTGTGAGGTAGTTTGGCTTAGGAGGATGCTTTCCAAAATGAAGATGTAGTAGATAGAGACAACACCCCTATTCAGTGATAATCAAGGGGTTATCAAACTAGTCAAGAATCCACTCTTCCACAAGCATACCAAGCATGTGGAGTAACATTGACAATTCATCAAACATCTAGTGGAGGATGGATCTATTAAGATATATTATTGTCCCATGGAGGACCAAACTATAGACATTTTTACCAAGTCTTTGGGCATTTAAAAATAGTAAAATTTCGAGATAAACTTGGTGTGGTTAGTGGATTGACCATTAAGGGAGGGTGGTAGAGCAAAATCAAATTAATAATGGTCAATTAGATATTAGACACAGGCATTAATAAAACCATTTTGAATTTAGGTTATTTTATGCTAATCAACTAGTATCTTGGAGCTTGAATTCATTAGTGGTAGGCCTCCTCGTGATCGACAATGGGTTTCCATAATTGACTCCTGATTGATCGCTTCTATGAGTGTTCAAATTCACATCCTTTATTCACACTCACTAGATTGTACTAGGTACCTTGGGGTCCTTCTTCCTCATTAGTGGGTCCCCTCACGTTTATTAAAAACAAACATCAATGATCGATAATTAGACAATTTCTCCCATGCTCGACATCAACTCATTTATTCACATGCTGTAGATTCATACCATTAGGGTTTGGGATGAAGACCATGGGTTTGGGGCCACATCCTTCATTTAAAACACCCTTCCCAAGTTTAAATGGAATATATCACTTGTATATGAGTACTTTGAAGACTTTGGGGGAACTTTCCTTAGTGCTCGTTGTCTTCCTGATATCTATGTGGTGTGTCATAGATCCACATTGTATTTGCTGGTGGATATGATTGTGTTCATGACATAGATCCACAATGTATTATCTTGTGGCTATGCTCTTATTGATGACATGGATCCACCATGTATTCTTTCATGGCCATGGTCTAACCTTTCATATCATGTATCTGCAGTGTATTGTTTGGAATCTATGCTCTTCAGAGTTTGAGTATGACTACCTAGGGGATGGTCTATATATGGTTCATTCTTGGTGTTTGATTGTAGGTCCTCTTTGCTCTCCGGACCTCCTTTTCTCTCTCCTCACACTGCCTCACATTGACACTTTTTTATTGTAATGTGTTTCAACCATCCATTCCTTTCCTAACCTCACACATTAGGGGGAATCTATTATAGCTTTAATTTCCACCCTACAAGCCATAAGGGAATCCAACAAAGGGTGATAGCCAAGACACATCTCTTGCTTGAATATTTGGAGCCTTTTTTAGGATAGTTTCGGGACGCATAGGAGACATAAAATGACTATAGTCACTGGGCAGATGTTGATCCAAAAAGGATCCATAGAAGACTAAGGACAACTCAAAATTCGTAGAAGCAACTTAGAAAGCTCAAAATGGACTCAACAAATAGAGAAAGGGAAAAAAATCAAAGTCCTCAAAACTCAGTGAAATTGGCATCATCGTGAAGAGCACAACACAAGATTTCCAACGAATTAAATGACTCATCAAACAGAGTCATGGATCGAAAGATATTCACAGTCAAAGTTTTGTCAACCTAGCCCAGTCAGTAGGGATGAGTCAACATCTATACTGTTGACATCAACATTAGTACGAATGATGTCAGTGTTCGTACAATGTAAATGGCACATGTAGAGGGAGACACGTGTCATGTTGATGTTAGCATGACATCAACATGGTGATGTGGAAACACCAGAAGCTACCACGTGTCACTCGTTTTCAACATTTTCGGGTCAATCCATGGACCAATGAGGAAGTGCCACGTGGAAGTCCGTACATCCACGTGGCAAGATAACATGTCAGGTGATGTGGCAGGATGACTTTGCAACTGGATGGCATGAGACAATGGTTGGCTGCCACGTGGCCCACTCATGGGCTGCCATCTGGTAGTGGGAAAATGCCCAATGAGGGCCCAAAAACAAATTTTCAAAAATAAAAAAAGGGGCCTGCCAAATCTGGAGGCCAAACTATAACTCCGACGAATCTAAACAATAAACTCCAAACTTGGCGACAATTCCAAACACACACACACACACACACACACACACACACACACACACACACACACACACACACACACACACACACACATATATAACCCAAAAGGGGAGGCCCGTCGGCTCGACCCCGGGACCTCCCCCTATCCAACGCCTTACAATAACATCCGCCAACCGTTGGGCTAACGGATTCGGTTGGTTAGTCCGCTGACATTTCACTTAAATGATGAGTCTGCCCATGGATGGGAGAGTGCATTTGATGGTACAAATGAGCACGAGTTTCAAGACACAGTATAGAGAATTAATTGCAGGGTGTAGGCACAAAAACCAAGACGAGATTTCTCAAGGGCATGGGAGTGCCAGAGTCGGATTGAGGCATGGAGACAGTCATTTTTGGGTAATTCGACGCCACAAATTCAATGGTGTTGTCTGTTTTCTGATATGAGCAAAAGGTATGCAACTTAATTCCAGAATGAGGTATACTTATGTATTTTTCCAAATTCTTTTGCTGAGTTAATAAAAAAGCCTACTCATTTGAGAGCAGGACCTGAAGACGTAGTCCACCAGGGAAGAACTCCATTATCAATTTTTGTGTTCATATTTGATGCTTATGTCTCTTCATTATTGATCTTTTCCTTCTTTATGGTGCACTTTAATTTATGCTCATTTAATACAATTCTTTATAAGTCACTTCGATGAAAAGATCCCAAATCATGTTGGTATTAGAGAAATCATCTTTGACTTGAAATATTGAGTGTGAATGGTTACTAGGGATAAGCATAAGCAGGGTGAAGGAACTCTTAATAATTTCAATCCTGAAGTTGGCCATGCATCCCGAAGGAAGAAAATGGCAGAAGAGGACAAGTGTGATGAACAGGAGAAAAACTTCCATATGGTCTTTTATTGCATGTCAGAAATGGTCGAGCGAATGTATGGGGACTACAAGAAGAGGATGAAGAAGAAAGGGAATAAAAAGGAAGTACAAGCTAATGATAATGCTTCATTAAATCAAGGGGATGGAGGATACCCTCTTGAGCCTCCATCTTCACCATCAAGTTCTAGCTCTTCTTCCTCTGAACATTCTCATCATTCTCATCATTCTAGCCATAAAGCTTCTTTTAAGAAACCATTAATAAAGCTTGATGTAAAATTTTCTTTAACTATGTTTAATGGAGATGCTAATCCTGAAAAGTTAGATAATTGGATCCGATAGGTTGAAGTATATTTCCATGTTCAACAAATTGATGAAGAGGAAGTTAAAGTGCAATTGGATTCTCTTCGGTTGGAAGACACCGCTCTTGTATGGTGGGAGAACAAAATATAGGACATAAGTAAGTGTGGTAATCTTCTTTCCTTACGGTCAGAATTTAAATCAATGATAAGGAAGCAATTTTATCCATTGGGTTATTTACATAAAGCAATGATGGAATGGAAAAATTTAAGACAAAGTAAAGGTCAAGTTGTACAAAGTTCCACGGAAGAATTTAGGAAGAAATCTATTGCATAACATTCCTTTGGACTCAGTCCCTGAGGTGTAGGACAGTCGGTGACAGAGTGTGTTGTTAAGCCACTCCATGTTGAAAAGTCACCAGTTCGAAACATGCGGGGAAAAAAAATCCAACCATGATAAGGGTTGGTGTGGCTTAGGCCGGGTGTGATCCTAGGGTGACTTTGATGGCTTAGATGCCCCTAAGTCACGATTTCTCAAGCCAAAGGTTAATCCTGCTGCCAAGAAGGTCCAGACAAATTAACAAACAAAACAAAACCATTCCTTTGGATTCTTATGAAACTTTAATGAAGTATATTGGTGCACTTCACAGTTATATTTGTCATACTTTGCTATTGTTTAACCCCACCAGTCTTGACGAAGTTTATATGCAAGCCACTTGCCTTGAGAACAGGGGAAAGCATGTTCAAGAAGATCCCACAAAGAAACCTTCCAATCTCCCACATAAGCAGTTTAAGAAGTTTAAAAGGAAGGACAAAAAGACTGCCATCGTAAAGAGAGAAGAAGGAAAACCGTCTTCAACTCATTGCAAGAAAAGTGGTCACGATGATGAACACTGTTGGAAACTACATCTGGAGAAGAGACTGAAGCAGTTCGATGGAAAGGGGAAGACAAAGACCGTTGCTACAATGCAACAAGATCTTGGTTCCGATTCAAGAGACAAGGGAAAGATCACATCAATTGGAGTACAAGGTAAAGATTCCTTTCATGCTAGTTCAAATTTCAATAATGAATCTCATGATGATGAAAGAAGGATGAATGAATTATTTCATATAAGAGTTGTATCTAAACACACTAAGATAGATACATTGTTTGATCCGGGTTCCCAAGTAAACTTGATATCTGAAGCACTTGTAAAAAAGATGGGCCTTGAAACTAAACCACATCCAAAGCCTTTGGGTATGTGATAAAGAAAAACTTAATGTCACCAAGCAATGTAGGGTTAGATTTAGTATTGCTTCAAAGTTGATTGATGAAGTAGATTTGGATGTTGTATCACTTGATATATGTGGCATAGTGCTGGGGAGTCCTTATCTTTATGATAGAAAAGCAGTATTCTTTCGTCATGAAAAAAAATATCATCTTACTAAGGGGGGAGTGGAATATATTGTTAGAGCCCACAACATGAGGGTAAACACAACACTTGTTAGTGCACGACAAATAAAGAGACTCATAAACACTAATAAGAGATATGTATTCATAGTTGTAAGGGAGAAATATGTTAGAACATCTAACGCTTTCCAAGGATGTGATCTTTCTCATAAGAAAGAATTAATTGATATTGTTTCTAAGTATGATGATATTTTCCAGGACCCAAATGGATTACCTCCTAAGAGAGAAATCCAACATGAAATACATCTTCAACATGATTCTCCTCTTCCTAATTTGGGCATGTACATGATGTTAGTTGTAGAGATGACATAGATCAAGAAGCAGGTACAAGGCTTATTGGATCAAGGGGTCATCAGGCCCAACTCATCTCCTTGTGGTTCTCTGATCGTGATGGTTCCAAAGAAAGATGACACATGGCAAAGGTGTGTAAATTACTGGGCCTTAAATACAATCACGGTTGAAAATCGATACCCTCTTGCTTGTACAAATGATTTACTTGATTAATTTAAGAATGTTTTTTATTTCACTAAGTTTGATTTACCATTAGATCAGGGCTGCAAAATATGATGCATGGAAGACTTCCTTTAAAACCAAACAAGGATTGTTTGAGTGGTTAGTTATGCTGTTTGGGCTTTGTAATGCTCCGAGAACTTTCATGCATGTGATGAATGATGTATTCAATCCATTTCTAGATGATTTTGTGATTGTATATTTAGACGACATTCTTATCTTTAGCGAGACTTGGGATGAACATGTAAGGCATCTAAAGCAAGTATTTGATACTTTTCAAAGGGAAAAGTTGTATGTAAAATTGTCCAAATGTGAATTTGGTAAGACTGCACTTGTGTACTTAGGTTATAATGTAGGAGGAGGACAATTGAAAATTGATCCTTCCAAGATTGATGTAATTGTAAATTGGCCTGAGCATAAAAGTGTAACTGAGATACATAGTTTCTTAGGTGTAGTCTAGTATTGGAGGCGATTCATTTCAAACTTATCCTTTATAGCAACTCCTTTGCATGCCTTAACTAGTGTGAAGAACAATTTTCAGTGGGGAGGAAAGAAACAAAAATATTTCGACACTTTGAAGGAAAAGATCAGTACCACACCAATATTAGCACTGCCGAATCTTCAACAACCCTTCGAGATCAAGACAAATGCCAAAGGATATTCCATGGGTGCAGTATTGATGCAATATCGTAAGCCTATCTATTACCACTCTGAAACTTTTAACCAAACTGTTTTTAACTATCCTACACATGATAAAGAGTTGTATGCATTAGTTCAAAGCGTAAATAAATGGAAGCACTACTTGTTAGGGAAGGAAACAATCATACATACAAATTATCAACCCTTACAGTATCTCCAAGCACAGACCAAACTGCAACAATCTCGACATTATAGATGGATGGGTTTCCTACAACAATTTCATTTGGTAATCAAGTACAAAAAGGGTACGAGTAACAAGGTAACTGATATGCTTTCTAGACCTCCTATTGTTGCTTCTATTGTTTTGAAGAATGCTTCTTTATCTCATGATATTTATGTGGAACAATATGCCATTGATGAAGATTTTAAAGAAGTATATGAGAAGCTAACCCATGGTTCATAGGCAAAGAACTATTTTCTGCATGGAAAACTACTCTACCATCTTGGAAAGCTATTTATTCCTACAAGTGAACAAGTCCATGTAATACAAGAAGCTCACACTTCTCTTGTGTCTGGGAATTTTGGGGTAGGAAAAACTATGGTTCATTTGCAGAGGTTTTGTTACTGGCCTCAGATAAAAGCAATTGTAACTAAATATGTAAAGGGGTGTGTGATGTGTTCTACTTGTAAATGCACTAATAGAAAAATGGTGCTATACTCACCACTGCCTATTCCATCCCGTCCATGGGAAAGTATCTCCATGGATTTTGTAGGGGGTTTACCAATGTCGAAAAAGGGTCATGACTATTTTTATGTTGTAGTGGATACGTTCAACAAGATGTGTATCTTAATTCCATGCAAAAAGTAGATCATTGCTGAGAAGACTGCTAATCTCTTCTTTCAATATGTTTTGGTTCACTTTGGGTTACCCACATCCATTATCTTGGATCGAGATACTCGATTCCTTGGGGATTTCTGGACAAGTTTGTGGAGAATGATGGACACCAAGTTGAAGAGGAACACTTCTTTCCATTCAAAAACTGAGAGACATATAGAGGTTGTTAACCAGACAATGGTACTTTTGCTTCGAGGCTACTGCAACAAGCATCCCAAGTTATGGGATGAATAAATACCCTATGTACAACATGCTTACAACCAAGCCTTACATTCCTCCACTTAGTGTTTGACTTTTGAGACATGTTTTGGGTATTTACCTAAGGTTCCTTTGGAATTGATGTATGGGAGAGATGCCGATTCAAATGAAGAAAGAAATGAAGACAGATCCCACAAGTTCATCCAGAGGATCCAACAAATACACCAAGTAGCTAGGGAACAGTTGGAGAAAATTCAAACACAATATACAGTTCGACATGACAAACATAGGGTTGATCATCAGTTCCAGGTTGGATACCATGTATGGCTTCACATCAGCAAGGAAAGATTGAAGGGTGAAGGAAAGAAACTCAAGCCCATCCGTTATGGACCCTTCACTATTTTGGAGAAAAGTGGTACGAATTATTTTCTTCTAGATCTTCCACTTTATATGCAGATCTACTCAGTTGTAAATGTGGAGAACTTGAAACTTTTGGAGCCTCCCATGATCATGGATCAGGGTGAGGAATTTTCAATACCTTCAGTTGATGAGTTTTCTCTTGAGTACTTGGATGAGTTAAAGGAAGATATCATCCTAGACAGAAGGACGAGTACTTCATGCAGTGGTGATGTTGATTATCTTCAAGTAGGCTTAAAGGGTACACATCCAAGCAAGTAAAAGTGGATTGAGAATGACAAGGTGAGGGAACTTTTCCCTCACTTATCTGTTGATTGATGAAAGCTTTTGTTGATTGATGAAAGCTTTTGGTGGTCCAAAAATCTCTCAGTGGGAAGGCGTGATAAAAAAAGGATCCAAAGAAGACTAAGGAAAACTCAGAATTCGTAGAAGTAACTCAAGAAGCTCAGAATGGCCTCAACAAACAGAGAAAGGGAAACAATTCAAAGTCCTCAAAACTGAGTGAAATTGACATCATCGCGAAGAGCACGTAACAAGATTTCCAACAACGTAAACAGATCGTCAAATGGAGTTACAGATCGAAAGATATTCACGGTCAAATTTTTGGTCAACCTAGCCCAGTCAGCAGGTATGAGTCAACATCCGTACTATTGACATCCACATTACTACTGATGACGTTAGCGTCCATACAATGTACATGGAACACATAGAGGGAGACACATGTCATGATGACATCAACATGACATCAACCTGGTGATGTGGTAGCTGCAGAGACTGCCACGTGTCACTCGTTTTCAACATTTTCGGGTCAATATGTGGATCAATGAGGAAGTTCCACGTGGCAGATCGTACAGGACGTGGAAGGTGACATGGCAGGTTGACGTGTCAGGTGATGTGGCAGGATGACTGTGCAAGTGGATGGCATGGGCCAATGGTTGGCTGCCACATGGCCCAGTCATGGGATGCCACGTGGTAGTGGGCAAATTCCCGATGAGGGCCCGAAAACAAATTTTCAAAAATAAAAAAGGGGCCCACCAAATCTGGAGGCCAAACTATAACTCTGACGAATCTAAACATTAAACTCCAAAATTGGTGAATATATATATAACCCAAAAGGGGAGGCCCGTGGGCTCAACCTCGGGACCTCCCCCTATTCAACGCCTTACAATAACATCTGCTAACCGTTGGTTAGTCCACCCAACATTTCACTTAAATGCCGAGTCTACCCATGGGTGAGAGAGGGATCTCGACTGTATGATCGAGCATGATTTTTGAGATGCAGTACCGAGAATTAATTTCAGGGTGTAGGCAGAGAAACCGAGACGAGATTTCTCAAGGGCCTGGGAGTGCCAGAGTCAGATTGAGGCATTGAGACAGTCATTTTTGGGTAATTCATCACCACGAATTCAATGGTGCTGCTTGTTTTCTGATCTGAGCAAAACTTCTACAACTTAATTCCAGAATGAGGTATACTTATGTATTTTTCTAAATTCTTTTGCCGAGTTAATAAAAAGGCCTACCCATTTGAGAGAAGGACTTGGAGATGTAGTCCACCAGGGACGAACTCCGTTATCAAGTTTTGTGTTCAAATTTGATGCTTGTGTCTCTTCATTATTGATATTTTCCTTCTTTATGGTGCACTTTAATTTATGCTCATTTAATACAATTCTTTATAATTCACTTCGATGAAAAGATCTCGGATCATATGTAGTGCAACAAATGACTATATATTAAAATTTCTAGATTCGACAAGTGATGAAGAGCTAAGCGATGGGTGAGTTGTATCTTCATGTTATGAGCCTAATAACTCACATCATTCGAGTTTCTATTGGGTTCTAAAAGATCTAGAAGCTATCCCAAGCCTCTTCTAAGGATCTATATAAGTAAGGAAAGTCTTGAGCAAGGGAGGGAGAATTATTTGCAGATTTATGTTGTCCATTTGCAGAGGGGATTTTCCTATCCACAATGGCCAAAAAATAGTTTTCTTAGTCTGATCAAGAAGCCGAGGAGAAGCAAGGAGCATGGAGCCAAAGGAGGAAGCATCAACATTCAAGGTATGAATTGATGTAATTTCTTCATGTCAATGAATATATCATTGGTTTTCCCCCTGAATATGTATGTATTTCATTTGCAAATATTTGGATATGATCTTGTGATTAATAGATCTGATTAGATACAAGTAGATCTAGGATTCTAATGCCAAGTAGAGAGATGGAAATACATTGTTCATGTTTTGAGTGTAGGAAGCAAATTGCAGAGATTGGAGCTGGAACTTTAGATCTGCATCAGCCGGGGTATATGAAGGACAACCTATAGTTCAAGGTATGTTATCTCTATCAGTCTTTAGGTTAATCATGAATCCATCTGCTTGAGTATAGGAAAGCCATAGGAATCTAGCCTTCTTTCTGTCTAGGATCAATAGGCATCTTAGGGAGATCTTGCCATCTATCCTGTGAGATCCCTGTGAGATTTATTCCATAACAAGGGGTCTTCTCCTCAACTTTTAGTTCTATCATAGTAGTAGAGGTAACATATTGCATACACACCTCATGATCAACTATGGATTCTAGCATGACCATAATTGGTTACAAAGATACATGTGCCAAGTAGTTAGACACACACACACACACACACATATCAACCAATCACAAACATACCTCAGGATCAACTATGGCTTTGGCACGACAATGATTGGCTACAAAGGTACACATGCCAAACTAATTGCATACATACATACATACAAACACACACACAACTAAATACATACATACAACACACATACATACATACACATATGTAATACTGTTAATGTCCGATGACAATGCATTTTTTTTTTTTTTTTTTTATAAAAANNNTTTTTTTTTTTTTTTTTTTATAAAAACTTAAAAGGTTATCTCTCTATGATACACATTAATAAAATAAGCAATGTTGACTATGTAACATGAATGATCAATTATTATTATATGAATAGTCAATTATTATCGAAAAATAATCTTTTTAAGAAAAGACATAAAATAAGTTATTATTAAATAAATTTTCATTTATTTATTTATATATATGATTGCCCTTACATTTTGAAGAGAGCATGTTTGCAAATGCTTCCTCACTAGCCGAAAAAAAACATATAGTAGCATGTTTGGCACAAATGAGGAGGACAAGTAGCCTATCTTTTAACCCACCCTCTTTATGCCTTTCCTTGGGCCCATCCCTCGTTACATCTTTATGTAAACAATCATATGTGCATAAATAATAACATAGTCTATCACCAATATCTTTTAACCCACCCTCTTAAGCCCATACTTATGCCTTTCCTTGGGCCCATCCCTCGTTACATCTTTATGTAAACAATCGCATGTGCATAAATAATAACATAGTCTATCACCAAAAGAACTTGGTGATTGGGTTATGGTTTGGAATGGAGTCTAAGATTTTGGTTTATATGTCTCACATCCAATTAGTCCTATGCTACCTCGCCACTTACACCCTCCAACATTAAAATGCCAAAACAGTTCACTTTGTCTAACACAAAATCCACAGATAACTTCCTCTAGAGGTGAAATGGAGCTTCCTTATCATTGTTCAAAGGCTATGGGATACTATGCACCATTTGTTTACAAGATAGAATATTGACACAAAAGACACTCTTCTCCTCTTTATATAAAGCCACATCATGCACTTGTCCTTGTAATTGGCCAATTAATTCAATGATGGGCTGTAGAGGATTAATTTGAATGAGTTGGACCAAAAGTATATTAAAAAAAAAAAACATAAAACATTGAAATAAATAATGAAAAAGTGACAACAGCAACATGAAAATATATTGTCACTACTCAAAAGCAAAAGTGAGGCCATGCATGCTTTTTCCCAATAATCTTCTTTCATATATGTACAGATTTCGTCACGTTCAGAATATCCTTCAGAGTTTTGGGTCTTATCATTGGACTTTTAAATTAACATAAATAAGAGTTAGGGATGTTTATTTGGTGATGAATGATTGAATTTATAGATTTGAATGGTTAAGTTTATATAATTTGATTGTTTTATAGATTTTTCAGCATATTGAATCTATTTATGCATTTAAAAATGTAATTTAAACACAAAGAATAGTGATTTTATCTAAATTTACATTGCCGAATTCCAACCAAAAAACCTAAAAGATAAAACGTTTAATAAACACCCTAAAATAATAGAAAGAAACATAGAGTTATAGATGCTTTTCTTAACGAATCCGAACCGAGTCAAGGGTATTGTCACGGTATGGATTAATATACCTCACAATTATTTCTTCTCTTTCGTTCACGAGATGCCATTAAATTTGCAGAGGCCCAGTACTCCTCCTCACATGCCACAACCACACTGTATAAAAAACGAAGAAGAATTCTAATAAAAACACTCCACGAAAACTCATTTTCAAAGGCAATACTGTACTTTGACAGTGGAAGAACGAATATTATTGCTATTATAATGATAGTTGCTGTTGCTGCTTACCAACGACTTTTTTCATCAGAAAAGAGCGACGGAATGTCTTCTGACTATATTTAACGCCCATATCAACATGCCACGTCTTGTGAGAGGACTTAAACCATGTGCATGGTGCAGAATTGGGGTGCTTCTAACATGGTTCTCACTGCAAGAAAATGTAACTGACTGACTAACTGACATAATGAATAGACAGAGTATTGATCCACACATACATACTAGTTTATCTGTGATCTGTTTATGGGGTCCCTCTTTTTTCATGAAATGGGCGTACTGTGATTGACAGGATCGTTGAGCTGCCATCACGTGCCTGCTGTTTAACAAAGCCCATACGTAATCTGGAAGCAGCTTTTCGTCACAGAAAATCACATGAGCTCTCGAAGTTGTGGTTGCGAGTACTTCATTAATTTCAAACTCATCCGGCATGCCTTTGTTTTCTCAAGATAAGATAAAGAAAGCAACCAGGTCATATCATTGTTTCTTTCATTGACTTTTTTGTGCTCTCATGAGTCTTTGTGCATGGTTTCAATCATTGGAGTTGGAGTTGTGTAACTATTTTATCTTTTGGTAAATCATAATTTTTTATTGTTTAAATTGTATTTCTGAATGTATAAATGGATTCAGCCTGTTGAAAAATCTCTAAGACATTCTGATTAAAATCCCAAAACATAGAACGTTTACTTTAATAATTCGTTTTCTTATTTTTATTTTTATCTCAATAGTTGTGGTTAGTTAACAAGTTTCTCATTTATGTTGCTTCCTTATCTTCCCTTTGACTGGTTTGCATTTCCTTTGGCTTTGATGAAGAGTGAAGTATTATCCATGTCACCATCATCTCACCATATCAACCATGATCTAACCATCATTTAATATGTTTTTCTATATATAGTTACAATCAATGTTTTTATATAGTGTCATAAGTTCAAATCCATAGGGGGTAGGGTATGTATACCTCCGTAGACTTCAACACACAAATCACTGCATGGAGGGGGTCCCTTGTCCCACAAACAATACACCAATTTAGTGTATAGCTTGGTTGTGACCTTAAAATGAGATGATGATTATTATTATTATATATTTTGTTGAGAACAAGTTTGATAATATATGTGTGTGTGTGTGTGGAGAGAGAAGAAGTTTGAACATTGACAATTATTTATATGATTTGTGAAAATGGGTTGGTAGTTGGATTTATAGGTGTGAAATGAAGAATTTTGCACAAGTGATTAAGGTTCAACTTTTGTGATAGCTTCTAGTTCCTAAGACTCTTATGGGAGTATTTAGAGGTAATGGCTAAACATGTTAGGTTTGCATTACATTTTCTATACATATATAAGTGGATAAAATCCCACCCTTTAGTCATTCTTAAGATTGGACAATCACTGTTTCAACTATTACCATAATATTTTGGTTAAAAACAATGTGAAACATAGTGTGGCTTGCCTCTCTTTCATGTGATTAGGGTTTCTACCCCTAGTTGTCGTCGTTCCCACTTGAACCATGACAAAGTCAAATCGAATAGTGCAGTCTCCTGCCCAACGTAGTACCCATGACTATTGTACTTGTGAAGTGCCTTGCATGTAGTGATTTTGAGAGCCAAGGGTTACTTGCGATAGTTAGGATCTTGCAAAAGGAAACAACTTGGAGTGATCTCTCTTCAAGGAAGATAGTGCATGACTCTATCTAGAAATCATCAATCTAAGAGACCTAATAGTGTGCTTAACCATGGAAGACTCTTTAAGCTCAAAAACTGATGAGGTCACATTTCAAGATATGGTGGCTTCCTCTACAAAACAACTGTGGTGAACCAAGCTGGTTCACTATGTAAATATCCAATATAAATAGGATAGTACACAATAATCCATTAAGGATAGTAAATATATTAAATAATAAATGTATAAGAATATGAATAAGATGATATAATTGAGATGAGCTACAATGAGGATGAGGGATTATATATATATACCCATGCAACAGTGCCCTTTCATAAGAGACATGACCTTCACATGCCATGTCTCTTCATAATTAATTATTACTTATTAGTTATTTATATTTACACATTATATATATTTATGTTTGTTACATTGCCTTCCCCTTAGATGTAACACCCTGTTTCCCCCAGCTTGTAAATATAACTGGACTGGCCAAGAACTATGGCAAACTCATAAAAATGGATATGTGATGTAAAGGGACCTTGAGGAAAAGGTCAATAAATGTGAATGACATTTTGAACTTATGGCAGGACTGCTGAGAGGGGATGTGCAGAAAAAGAGACCACGATGGCGGTGGAGGGCACCTGGAAAGGTGGCGTTAACTTCCACCAAGAATTAACACCGCGTTTGGACTCCACTGGCCTGGAGAACCAAAAGCGGCTCACTGGCCCTGAATTTAATGCCTTGTAGGCTGGTAGGTTGATGGTTTGATGAGGGATGGGATGGTGAACCGCCCATCCATAGAGCCGTCAGGCCTGATCGACGCAAGGGTAATCGTGCCACACGCAACCTTGCGAGAGGATAATGCGTATGGCAGAAGCGATTGAGAGGGGGCAGACGCGAGGGGAAATCTGGCATTTTTTTCACGCAGAGTGAGTGATAGCAGAGAGGAAGGATTGAAACCTTCGCTCTTGGTCACTGACAGACTGAGAGACGCAGTCTCACAATATCGTGGTCTCAGCTCGGGGGTGGCTAGTGGTAAATCCGTTGGGAGTCGCTACGCCTACGGTTGGGTGGAAACGAGCACCCCTCTCCGTAGTCGCATCCACTTCTGAAGTTATTTCTGATAAGTGTTTTGTTCATATTGCATCTTGAAATTCATATGCTGACATATATGCTCATAAACTGTGAAATGGTGAACAATTACAGTACAAGAATGTCTGTGCAATGTTTTGATAAGTAATGTTAGATATATGCTTATAACAGAAAGGCCACACATGGCTTATGTGGATAAATGAATTTAATTAGGCATGAGTCGAACTAAGTTAGGATTCCAGCCCATTCTCGGGAAGCTGTTTACCCTTATCTGCCTCCGAAAATGCCCCGGTATAGATCTCTTCACAGAGATTCCCTCCTTAGAAAGGTTCACCAAGAACCCCGAAAAAGGACTTGAACGCGCAAGTCTTATTAACCCTGTACGAGGAGGAATGACCCTCTTAAGGTTCTGAGGTAACAGTGTAGGGATATGTAACAAATCGACGAACGAGATCTCATCGGATGACCCATAGTCATTCACAATCGTTAGATTGACGGAAGTAACGAGGGAGTTACATACCTTGCCCCCTTTTCCCTCTATCTTCGTGAACAACGAGGAAATCGGGATCGTAGATCCCAAGACCCTAAAGAACTTTTGGACCATTGATCTTTCCACATCCACGAAGTAGTGGAAGAATGCACAAGGTGGGACAAACTGAGCTGTTGGATCTCATCAGAAATCCCGTCGACCGTTGGATCGGGTTAAGATGCTCGAAGTTTAGTCTCTGGAGTGTGCGCAGGAAGGATGGATCTAGACTGTTAGATCTTGGTCCAATTATCCATCAGCCGTCGGATCGGACTAGAGCTGTCTGAGGGTTACCATCGGGATCCCAACCATCGACATATCGGGATTCTCGAGAACAAGAAAATCGAAACACTTAAAGTCTCGAAAACGCGAGGAGTGATCTAAACCGTCCATCCACTTGGGACGTGTGTCAGAGATCCGTAGGGAGTCGGAGTCCAGCATTTCGTGAGTCCTAGGGACGAGGCGTCTAGGACATCAGAAGTCTCAAAACGCCGAGAAGATCTGGATCATCCGTTTGAGGATACACGTGGCGGAGATCGAGGTATACCATCGGGATTCGGGATATTGACATTCCCGTGGGCAGGAGTTCGGGGAAGTCCAAAGTGAAAACCCCGGCAAGATCTGAACTGTCCATTTGGGGAGACAGGTGTCAGAAATTTGTAGAGAGTCGGGATATTCAGCATCAGGAAATCGGGGTTCCTAAGGCCGTAAGAATTGGGACATCGCAAGTCTCGAAAACCCAGAGAGATCGGGATCGTCCATCAGAGGAGGATGCATGGCAGCAATCGACGCCATCAGGAAGGTCTCGACAGTAAGCTGTTGATCGACATTTGTGTCATCGAGATATTGGGAATCCTGATGACAATTTGTTTATGCATTTTGGAATCGCGACGCTCGAAACCCTGATGAGTGGGAGCCAGCTGTCAGTATATTAAAGAAGTAAGAAGTGCCATTATGGGGGCCAGCTGTCAGCATAGCGGGAAGACAAGATTCGAAGGATCGTGAATCCTGTGAGCCCATACATTTTGGCATTGAAAACCCCGTATCCACGACGAGGGATAAGACTGCGGTCATGGGGATTGTGGTCATGTGAGCTAGGAGCATAGCTAGGAGAGATAGCGCGTAAAGGGCGCGTCGGGACTCGAGGAATCGCGAGTCCTGGGGACATTTGCATTTCGACATTGGAAAGTCCAAAATCCCGATGGGGGACAAGGCTGCGGTCTTGTGAGATAGAGGTCACATGGACTAAAGACTTAGCCCGGGAGGCTAAGGCAGCAGAGGAGCGTATCGAGATTCGGGGATCGGTGAACCAAATTGTTGGGACATCACGAGTGTCAAAACCCCGATGAGGAGGTAAGGCTACGGTCTCGTGAGCACGGTCGTGTGGAATAGGCCATAGCCCAGAGGGGCTAATGCCGGGAGAGAGCTCGTCGGAGATCGGAGAATCGAGGGCATAGGAACCCTCGACATTAGAAAGGAAAAAACCTAGAAAACCTGAAATTGTCATCAGGGGAGGACCACGGTTAGGTGTAGAGAGCCGTATAGGCGAATGAAAGACCCATTGCTTAGGGTTGGCATCTCACTGATGCAAGCTTTGGGGATTCTCATTGTTGAGAACTAAACAAAAAAAAATAAAATTGATTTAGGTAGTGGGTATGTTACAAAGTGGTATCAGAGCATGGTTACAACACTCGGCCTGATTGGGCTCATGCATGAGTCACGCATAAACCTCGTCGAAGCACTCCTATGAGGAGTAATCCCCTGACTTAACTCTCTTGTCCAGGATTAAAACTTGGAAAATGAGAACCCGACTGTGTATGCAAGTGAAAGAAGTTATGAATTTATGCGCAATTTATAAAAATGAATTTAACTCTTGACTAATAGCTAGCGTTTGTCTTTTCACTCAAGCAGACGATCAACCGTGAGAATCTACAGACGTAGAGTATGGTGACTCACCAAGAGGTGGGAGAAGGCTCCCACAATAGAGACGAAGAGTCTGACGAGAGAAGAGCAATAGGAACCCCTCTAGACCTAGCCGAGACTATGAGGAGTCTCATGGTTGAGTTGCAAAGCTGCAAGGCCGACAATGAAAGGATGATGAAAGAACAAGAAAAACAAACCGAAATTAATGCAGTTTTACTGCAGAGCTTATCTGACCTACAACGACAAATGTAGCATGAACCTGAGATGCAGAACCATGGTCGTATCAGTGGCCATACTAAGAGAATCACGTCAAGAAAGGTCCACCCCAGAGGTAAAGGACCAGTGCCAGGCGATTCCACTGAGAAGGAAGCTGGCGATTCAGAAGGCTCCTCCAGCAGTAGGACCAGTTCCTATTCTAAAAAGAAACAAAAGAAACAAAAGACTTCCAAGAGTCATAAATTTGAAGAATTCAAAAAGGCCAAACCTCCCTCCTTCGACGGTGAGATAAAGAAGGGAGAGGAAGCCGAGGCTTGGCTACTTGGACTGAATAAATATTTCAGAGTCCATGATTTTTTGGAAAATTTGAAGGCCCGAGTGGCCACTTTCAATCTGAACGAAAAAGCTTCCATCTGGTGGGAAGACCTTAAGAATATGAAAGGGATCCGCGAGGAGGACCTGTCTTGGAAACAGTTTGAGAAGTACTTCCGAAAGAAGTATTTGTCGGAAAGGTATTTCGACGAGAAGGCTAAAGAGTTTTATGAACTCAAACTGGGACAACTTACTATGGAGGAGTATGTCAACAAATTCCTTGACTTACTAAGATATGTACCCTACATCAAAGCAGAGAAGGCGAAGGCACAACGCTTCATCAGTGGGTTACCCAAGGAGTACCGGAACCGAATTGAATTTGACGAACCAAAGACCTTAGAAGACACTATACGAAAGGCAACATATTGTCATGAAAAATATGGACATCGGGCAGAGTCTCGTGGAGACTGGAAACATAAGAATGGTTCGAGATTTCAGAAAAAGGGGAGCAAATCCTCAGGATTTAAAAACTACAAAGAGAACCCCAGAATGAACTTCCCAACCCGGAGTGTACTCCAGTAGAACTTTCCCTCGGGGGACGAAAATAAAACTTCTGGACCTATACCAGTGAAGACTAACAACCTAAAGAAAGAACCTCTGAAATGCTGGGATTGCGGAGGAGAGCATCTCCAGAGACACTGTGCACACCGACAACAGAACAGTCAAAAAATTTATAACATGCAGGAAGCTACCACAGTCAATGATGTGGCAAGGAGTGTGCCGCAGATTTATGCATCCTTGGATAATAACCAAGCTGACCACCAAGCTTCAGTGGTGGAAATAGAAGTTATGATTTTCAACCATCTGGTGTCTATTTTGATTGACCCTGGTTCAAATTTTAGTTATATATTCCCTAGAGTTGTTGATAAGTGTAAACTATAGCCACATAAGCAAACTAAACCATGGTTGGTACAGTTAGCCACTGGCACCAAAAGAAAGGTAGTAGAGGTCATACCAACTTGTCAATTTATGATGGGTGAACTCCCCACCCAAGCAACTCTTAATGTATTACCCCTGGGGTCGTACGACATGTTGATCGGTATGGACTAGCTGGCTGCCCATAAAGTCAAATTGGACTGTTACAATAAAACCTTAGAATGTGTGAGCAAAGAAGGAAAAAGGGTAACCCTCAAAGGGATCCGAAAATTGGTCTCGGTGAGACAAATATCAGCCCTGCAAATGAGAAAGTATTGCTGAAAGGGGTGTCCCCTGTATGCAATACAGGTACTGAAAATAATCGAAGGTGCTAAGCCAAGCCCTGACAATCACCCTGGCCTGAGAGAATACAAAGATGTCTTCCCGGAAGAGGTACTGGGTCTACCTCCGAGAAGAGACATTGACTTCTCAATAGAGCTCGCACTAGGAGCAGTGCTGGTGTCTAGGACACCCTACCGGATGAGCACACTTGAGTTAGTTGAACTCAAATTGCAATTGAAAGAAATGATGGATAAGGGTTATATTCGACCCAGCGTGTCCCCGTGGGGAGCTCCAGTCCTGTTTGTGAAATAAAGTAACCATCAAGAACAAATACCCCTTGCCCAGGATCAATGATCTATTCGATTAGTTGGGAGGCGCGTCTGTTTTCTCAAAGATTGACTTGAGGTCGGGATACCATCAAGTCCGAATTAAGGGTGAAGACATCCATAAAACCGCTTTCCGGACACGGTATGGTCACTATGAGTTTGTGGTAGTGCCATTTGGGTTAACCAATGCC
>CBVK0101124233.1:0-10453 GCA_900067695.1 Picea abies | reverse complement strand
ATGTGAATGGGGAGGTATTTGAAGGTACCTCCCATCCTTTCAGTGATCCCAAGGCAGAAGTTTAGGGATATTTTGGGGTATGGTCAAGATCCACTTCATTCCAGAAGTGGTTGAGGCCTGACAAAAGTCATCAATGCATCATTTCCGCATCCAATTAAAAAAAATAAAAAAGTGGGGACCAAAACAAATTCATTATATTAAGAAAAATAAAAAGTGGTAGTGTTTCATTTGGATATGACTCCTCTGTCAAAATACTTGGAAAATGTGTAGTAAATCTTGGAAGTGAAAATGTAAAAGTAGAAAATGTCCTACTGGTTGAAGATATGAAACATGATCTCCTTGTTGGATCAGGAAATTTTGGGTTAAGGATCGAGATACATCACAACAAAAGAGGAAGAATGGACCAAGGAAGTAGCGCACACCAGGAAATAAGGAGAAAGTAGTGTGTAACAAGGTAAAGGAAGAAGTGCACCAGGAAGAAAGGAAAATCGACGTGACAAAATCGTGGATTAGTGTGCACAGGAAGTTAGAAAGTGGACAAGTTGAGTCCACTTAGAATTAGGTTTTTGAGTCATGATGTGAGGGTTTTTATGCATTTTTGTAATATAAATAGAGGATGTATGAGATATCTAGAGGAAATCAAGAGTCAAGTGTGATTGTGGTAACTTAGAACTTAGGTGTGAAGAACCTATTTTGGAGAACCTTTTTGAGTATTGAGTCTTTGATATGTTTTGGATAAAAGGATCAATTTTGGTTTTATGAAGAGTATGGAGTGTAACTAAGGGTGCAATATGTGGAGCTTGGTGCGACGTCGGTCAACCTCACCAACACTAAATCCATGATTTAATGCACACAACACATGACCTTTTTTATGAATAATAATAATAAGAAGTAGAATATCTATGTGGATGTAGCCCAGGGGGAGTGAATCGTGGTAAAAATTGTGTCTATATGTGTGTTGTATTGATTTTATATACTTTATGATGAATGAATGGATAGATGAATAAATATGTTAGAGTTTAATTACAACATGCACTAGAATAATCATACATAATGAATTTTATTTAATGGATAAAATAGTAGATATGATGAATGTTATGGTAGAATGCATGTTAAAATAGAAGAAGAAGCCTAATAGGCCTAACATTCCCATGATTTCCATCCCTTCCATGATTGTAGACACTTGGGTCATGCAATCATCCATAAGCCATATCGGGTGAGACTGTGTTGTGCACTATGTGCGCAGTGTTTCCTTCTTGTTTACCAGAGGGGACGATGGTTTCTAGGGTTTTGTTGGAGAACTAAGGTAGAACCCAGGTCCACCCATACATCCAACAAATGGTTCCTCTTCCAGCTGGAACTCAGAAGAATTGCCTGAAATGGATCTGGTGAAGAAAAATGAATAAGATGCAGTGGTAGAAAGGAATTTTCAGGCCATGGAACCCTACAAATTAAGATATTGAATGATTGTTGGAGAAAAAGAATCTTGATTTCACATAGAAAGATAATAGAAGCTCCATATATACACCACACCAGTATTTGCAGAGGTGTGTTTTTAGTAATATGCATGAGGCATATTTTTGTTATTTTCTAGAGTTGTTACAAGAGCGGTTATTGAGATTGAAGGATACTCATCCAACTATTTAGATAAGGCTAGTATCATGAAATGTTGAGAACATTACGTGGTTGGAAAGGGTTAATAACAAATTCATGTGTGCAGTAGATTTCTAGTTAGAAAATTTTACTACAGGATTTATTACTGAATTTGTAGTTGATACAATGAAGTCATATATTGTTGCAGAGAAGGATTTATTGAAAGGACCAAGAGGGATGGACATTAGGTATATTTACACGTCGATTAATAACTTATTTCATGATAAAGGCATGATGACCATGGAATAAGACAAATAAATCACTCTACGTCCATGGGGGAGCTGGGGGAAGCACTAAGGAAGATCTGAGATATGGAGAGGGATATTGATAGAGGTTAGAATAAGGAAGTAATGGAACCCATCATGATGGATGAGGAACATACCATGGAAATAATAAAGAAAGTATGAGTGACATGAAATGGATGACCCTACCAGTATAATATCAATAAGAAAAAGAGGGCAGTCGTTTAGTGAGAGGTCTTGGAAAGTGATGATGAAGAGGTAGAGGATGTCCATGCGATAGGGAAGATTGAGGAAATATTGCACACCACATATGAGAGGAAAATCGAAGTTTAGGGGTCTGACATAGAAGAATAATCTCCATTCCATATATGAATTAGTGTTGAACCCATAACCCCATGTGTGACTAAGACATCTGAAGAAGAAAAATTGGTTAACCAACAAGTGATTAGTAGTAGAAGGATTTTTGTAGGACGTGGGTCCAGTGGAAGTTCATGCATAAGTGTAAGTTCAACAAGTAGAATTCAAGTATCTAAACCACATGGAGGTGGTAGTAAAAAAAATTTCATAATGGAAGGGAAAAATCCAACTATTAGGTTACTAGATTTTCGAGGAGAAGGGTTAGAGGACCCAGAAAACCATTTTTTTATCTGTGAGAAGGTTTGGGCAGCTAAGCAGATTAAAAATAAAGATACATAGGTTGTGTATTTGGAAATCACATTTAGAGACAACAAATTAGGCTGGTACATGGGTCTCACAGTAAATAACCAAAAAAGAGAACCTACAACTGTCACAGAGGTGAAGAGGAAATTAACAAATGAATTTCATAAACCAAGTTCAGAGGATCAGTTCATGAATGAAATGATAGAGATTAAGAAGAAACTAGGAGAATCATTCTGGGAGGTGGACTAAAAGTTCAAAATATTAAAAGGTAAGATGAATTTTCCTATTAATGATATGCAATATAGATATTTATTTGTTAACTCTTTATTGCCACACTTGAAGTATCCTTTGAGGAAACATAAATTCCAAAGTTAGGTTGAGGCCTTGCAAAAAGCATTGTAGTTAGAGGAAAATAAATATAAGCATACAGATACAGCTGTGGAAGAGATGAGAGTAGACCTGAAGAACTTAACACTTCAATTGAATTAGAATAAAGGTAAGGAAAAGAGGGAAGATGTCTAGTACATATTTTGCAGAGCAAAAGGTCATCATCAAATTTCCAACCTTTCTGTTGTATATCAGAATAGGGATGCCAAAACTGTTATTGTCAGGAGGAACATAGTGTGATATATTCCAAACACATGGGCATGATCCCTATCATTGTCCCATGATGCAGAAGTATCAGACAGTACCAAAGAGTACATTTTCCAATTTTTACAAGTCAGTTGGACATGAAGATAAGGACTGCATAACCTTGGAGATACTTAAGGAGAGGACATTAGATGCATATAGGGTGCATGATAAATTACTAAAAACACAATATGTGCAACAACCACAATATAATAATGCATAGAAACCACAATATAATATCGTACAACAGTTTCAAACATAACAACAGTATAATAACATGTAACAGTTTGGAGCACCATCACAGTATAACAAGACACATCAGTGTGTAGCACTACCATAGTACAACAATGCACACCCATAGTACAATTAGGGACCTCGATATAATACATTGCATGAATATAATTAGGGTAATATAGGAGGTGGTCATGGAGGAAGATGATTTGCATGAGGTAGAGGACATGTAGTTTGTCACAACTATCAGAAACCTGGACACTATGCAAGATATTGTCCACAACCACCTGTAACATTTATATATTGTCTCACAATAGACCATGAGACAAAATAATGTTCGAAACTCCCGGTAAAGATACATGACAAGAGGACCCAGAATAATGAGAACGCCCAATGGATTGTTGTAGAAAATAGAGAAGAGGATGGGAAAAAGATAAACATATTTACTAGAGGTGGAAAAAAGACAGGAGAATATGTAGCAAATAAGGATCAAGACCAGTACTAGTGGGTTAGGAAAAATACAACACCTTAATAGAATTTTGATGCATGCAAAGAGAAGGAGATATTAAAATAATATAGACAAGAGATTTTGAGGTAAAATATTGCGTCTACCTCAGCAAAAAAACCAGTAGATGAAGTACTAGTTTATGACATGCATCCATTATTTTATCAAGCCAAAAAAGAGTAGCCTTCATAGAAAGTAAGTAACTTAAGAATCTTTCTGGGGTCATGTGTAAAATTACTGAATGATAAAAATTCTTTACAAGTACTTCAAAGTATATTAGAAAAGTGTAACTCTGGGGAAGAAGGGGTAAAGACAATGAATCAGGTCCATAAGAAGAGAAGAACAAGTAGGGAATTCAAGATGAATGCAAACATTGGATATTTTAATATGGGAGATATCATATTAGACTTAGGGTCTAAAGTAAATGTCTTGCCTAAGAAGACATGGGAAGTTATTGGAGAGCCTACATTAGGATTATCACCTATTCAATTGAAGTTATAAAATCAACATAGAGTGGTGCCAATTGGTATATTGAAGGGGATAGTAGTAGATCTAGATGGAGTGCGCACAATGACATACTTTGAAGTTATTGACATAGTAGATAACACTTTACCATATCCAGTGTTGTTGTGTTTGGATTGGGATTTTGATAACCAGGATATTATTAACTTGAAGAACAGGAACATGATCTTTGAATCAAGGGAGTACATATTTATTTCACCATTGGATCCCTCAGAAGGAGGAAGGTATGTGGAACCTACGACATAAATTTTTATTAAAGAAGATGTAAATCAATTGTACATAACTACCGTGCGTGAAGAGGATTATATCAACCCAACTGTATATGGGATGTTGAGTTGGAGGAGTATTAATTATTTTTCTTCAGACTCTGACACATGATAGGAGAACTGGTAGCAATGACTACATGAATTATCCACCAGAAAATGTGTCAGAACAACGTGCATGCTAAGATGGATTGGTTCAGAGGTAAGAGAGCCTCCTACTTTTTATGGTTTGAATGACTTAGAAGAATTTTTAATGACTTTTGAATCAGAAGTAGTAGAAAATAAAATATTACCATTATTAGATATTTCTTTGAAAGCTACAACTTCCCATTGGTGGGGTACACATAAGGAGAATATTAATAATTGATTTGAGTGCAAAAGGTTACTGCACATTAGATTTGGCGTAAAGCAAGAGAACAAAATTTTGGATAAATATGATGGATTTGGACAACCCAGAGAACATGTAGATAGGTGCATGGTTCAATGGATATTAGTATGAATAGAAGAATGGCCACACCATTATATTCCCACATTAGAAGGCATTCCAAAGAACTAGTACACAAAACAAGAACAACACAAGGAAACTACAAATTGGGAAGAAATGCAAAAAAAAATTGTGGTTACATTTTCCTTTAAAGAATGAAAGTATAGAAATATATACAACATTGAAGGTGGTCAGAGATGAGATTTTTAAAGAACCTGATGGATATTGTGACAACATATCAGAAGAAACAAACAGTTCGATAGTTGCTACTTGTTGTCCCTTGGTTATGGAAGGTTGCGAAGATTAAGGAAAGAAGCACAAAGTGTGAACTTGCGGAAGACAAGTTGACTGATATTGGGTCGAAGTGACCAAAAGAGCATAAAAGATAGAGCGAAGTAAGAGAAAGCAAGTCATTGGATGGGGAGATCAAGGAAGACAAATAATCAAGGAAGATGGATCGTGGACGACTCAACAAGCAGAAAAAGCCACCAATGGATGCTTTGGAGCACCTCGTAAGAAAGAAGGAAAGACAAGATGGTAAAGCCCTAAAAATGCAGGTCAAGTTGAACTATGGTTTTATACACCTAGGGTTTTCACACCTAGGTTTCGGACTAAGGTTGTCTAAGATTCATTGTAATGTATAAATAAAGGTCAAGAGGACCTAGGATGGGTTAGAGATTATGGTGATTGATTGTTGTTATTGCTGAGAAAATAAGTATTGTGTGGAGAGAGAAGTCTGTGTTGTAAGATCTTTAGCTGGGTACGAAGATCAACCCTGCAGCTGGGTGCGCAGGGAAGGGAGAGAGGAGAGGAGAAAGAAAGAGAGAGAGATACAAGCTAAGAGTATAGATAGAACTGTATGCTTTCATCTAATATATTATAAAGAATAGTTCTGTGGACGTGGACCTAGGGAGAGGGTGAACCACGTATATCTTGTTTTTGTGTGTGATTAATGTTGTGTTATTTTGGTCTCTGATATACTATTAATGCAATATTGTGTTAGATCTAAGATATAGTTCATGCAGTAGTCTTAAGAAAGATAAAGAATAACTAGATCTATGTGAGAGTGTTTCCCAGGATCCACTTTGCATTTCCTCTAGTTGTAGACACCTATGTCCTACAACCCCCTATAAATACTTTGGGTGATACTGCATCTGCTTTGCAGGTGTTTCTGAAAGGGCTAGTAGTTAGGGCTTGTTGGTGCGCTGTTAGAACTGAACCCTGGGTCTGCCCCTATGCCAACAAATGGTTCTGTTTCCAAGACCAGGATCTTCTTAAGGGAATGTCAAGGTGGTTTCCATCAAAGACATAGATTCAGATGTGGATAGAAGAATGAGAAAAGGACTTCACAGAAGCTCAACATAAGAAACCTAATATTAGTACAGAAGACTGGTTGGGAAGGTATATCTTTAATGATATACATGAGATCTTCTTTGGAGGAATTCATAAGGAGCTATACAAGTGGCTAGCCAGATTAGCAGATACCCAGTTTGATATCACACTCATATCGCCTGTGGTTTGGACACCGAAGCTGATAAAGAAGGTCAAGAGATTTTTTAACACTATGTTGAGGGCAATAGATCACTAGTTTGATAGCACCCTTGGAGGGTATATCACTAAGTTTTTTATTGATAGAGTAGAATCATATAGCCAAGCAAAGAGATATTTCTTTAAGGGACCTAGAGGAAAATATTTACATTTCCTGAAGTTGAAGATCAAGATGCTATTGGATGAGAAGAACATCCTGAAGATACAGTAGTGGGTCAGATTGAAAAAGCTAATGTTCAAGAATTCAAACAGCGACAATGACACAAAGTTCAGACACACACGTAGTGGGAGAACCTTTAGAGAAGTTCCTCTAGTGAACTTGTTTGAATAGAATCACGAACCACCGGCATAGGAAGAAGGGTTCTAAAGTGGAGAAAAATAAGAGATACTAAACGAGAAACATTCAGAGTCCACTAGGGAAGAAGAAAGGAAGGTGGAAGAACCTCACCGAGAAGAGTCAGAGATTTCAGGGATTGTATAGACTATTGAGGCTCCTGTTGTTTTAATAGAATTAAGTTACTAGAGTAACCTAAGTTATCAAAGAACTCAATGCACTGGTACAAGTGGTTCAGTGCATACTCAGTCAGGAACCCTAGGAAGATCTATGGTAGATAAGATGAGGTTACCCACCTTTCCGGGAGATGTATCTAAAGATCTTGATCAACATTGGCTCTTATGTGAAGTTGTATGGAGTATTAAGAATGTCACCGACAAAGTTTTCAAGAGAGATCAACTTAGTACTAACCTAAGAGACTGTGCATTGAACTGGTACATGAAGTTGGTCAAGGGAGTTGTCCAGTTGAAACCGTTGAACAAGATCAAGACTGCATTGATTGTAGAATTCAAGAAACCCAAGTTGGAGTTGCAGTGCATCACAGAGTTGAAATAAATCAAGTAGAAAGTAGTTGAACCTATTTGGGAGTTTGATCAGAGGCTTAAGACCTTGATAGGTCATTTGAGTTTTCAGATTTCAGACGAAAAAAATAAAGAATGGTTCATTGTTTCCCTCTTACCAAACATCAGAGTCCCTTTGATGAAACATAAGATCACTTCGCAAGCTGAGGCATTGGATATCACCATGAAAATAGAATCATCCCCTATGGGAGAGCCCATCTCAAGTATGATTCAAATTTTGAGTCAGCTAACTAGCTTATCATTGCAGGTCGAATATATGAAGAAAGATAAGGGAAAAGATAAAAGAGAAGATATTTTGTGTATTAGATGCAAATCAGAAGGCCATGACAAGGAGAACTGCCCTCTATTTCATGAGTACTTGGCTTCAGGAGACCTAATCCCTTTGAAGCAGGTTACTCTACCTTAGTGCGAGGCATGTAGAAATAGAAATTGCCCTGGAGAATTCTATTACATGCAAAAATATGTCCAGAAACCTACCAACCTTTACTGCACATTCTGTAAATATGTGGGGCATGATGAGAAATATTGTAGGGATTATGAACTCTTGCATGAAATATCAAGAGACACCTATAGAATTCAAGGTGAAGTACAACAAGAAGGAAATAATACGTAGTTTAATCCCCTAGGAAGAGGAAAATTCAACCCTCACAGTGGATTCAGAGGAAGAGGATGAGGAGGAGGTATGGGATGAGGTTGAGGTTAGATCATTTGTTATAACTATGCACAACCAGGTCACTTGGCAAGGGACTGTCAGAACCCTTGTACCACTTGCAGTTACTGCAACTCATTTGAACATGTCATAGAATATTGTCCTGCGCTGTTAGCCAACATTCAAGAAAGACGAGGAAGGAACCAAAAAGTACATCTAATCTTAGTAGAACTTCGCAGAGTGGATCCTAGAGTCACTATTATCACTAGAAGAGGTGTTTCTATAGGAGAAGACAGGGTGACTCCAAGGAATATTACATAAGAATCAAGAGTTAGAAGAGCTATAGAGAAGACACATGAGGTTGATCCAAAGAAGGAGAAACAAACATTTGAGGAAGCAAGAAAAGAATTCAGAGGAGATTAGGCTTTTTCATTGAAAGCACAACTAGAAGTGAGAGAATGTGGAATGCCTCTAGACTTCGATCAGTCTGCTTCTCCCGAAGAAGTAAAAGAGGTAAGCATGCTTATGTAATTCTTATGTACTTGCATTAATTTGATTAAGGATGAAAAATCCATACAAGAACTACAAAATTTGATCAGGAAGTATGAGATAGGAAGGGTAGATCCTCTACTGAATAAATTAGTACATCGACTATCCAAAAAGAGAAGGAAAAATAAGTAGCTACACCTTACTACCGAAATTGTAGATTATGATATAGATTATGTGGTCCTCAAATTAGGGTCGGAGGTCAATGTTATGACGAAGCAGACCTAGGGACTAATGGGAAAACCTAATTTTATCTATTCCTGTATCAAGCTTAGGATGGATAATCAGCAGGAAGTAATCCTCTTTGGTAGGTTGGATCATGTCCCTATGGACATCGACAGGGTAAGAACATTTGTGAACTTCAAGGTGATTGAGATAGTTGATGATAGCTGCCCTTATCCTGCGTTGTCAATAATTGATTGGGATTTCAAAAATTCCACTATTGTTGACTTAAAGAAAAGAAGAATGACATTTTAAGGTGATGGACTTAGGGTCATTGCACCTCTGGATCCTGATGAAGGTTGAATATACACAAAACCCATCAAAGAGGAAGACCACACATATGAGATAGAGAATATATATAAATTGACAGCAAGGCAGGAGGATTACATTAACCCTACAACAGATGGGAATTTAAGCTGGTGAAGTGACAATGCATGTTCATAAGATTTAGAAGAAGCACTGGAGAACTAGCATAACAAGATGTATGAAGTTTCTGTGCGGAGATGTGCCATATTGACCAGGGAAGTTTGTTGGATTGGAACAGAAGTAAGTAACTTACCCACATTTGATGGTTTAAATCACTTAGAAACTATATTATTGGCATTTGAAGAAGTTATACTAGTACAAAAAATATTGTTGGCACTAGATGAGGATTTGAAAGCTACTCCAACAAGATTGAGGGGGACACATAAAAAGAACATCGCAGACTAGATGCAATGTTGCACTGTGACGACAATGTGATTTTCAGACAACCTCCAAGGATGCAAAGTTAGATACACATGTCAAAGCTATCTGAAATACCATGTGTGAGGTTGTGAGGAGGCCTGGAGAATAATTCCTCAAGAATAGTGGGTGCATAAGTTCATCAATACTCTAGACACAATGCCTATCAATTGGTACCTTGAAGCAGAACTGTGCCTCATCACTGCAGATTGGCAAGGTATGACATAGAATTTCATAGCTACATTCTTGTTTGAAACTCAGTACCCTAGGGTAGATCAAGATTTACAGGTTGTAAGACAAAAAGTATTTGAGGAGGTACCTAGCCTCCCTGTGGAGCAAGAAGAGGATGAATGGATTACACATCTTCAGAAATTGCAAGGATGTTACAATATCAATGCCGATGAAGATGATGATCCTAGGAAGGTGAACATTGCAGAAACAGAAGGACAACGAAACATAGAAGGACTAGGAGTCGAACTACCTTTTATTGGACAACTAATCAAAATCAAGAAAGTTAATATTGGAACAAAGCAAGCACCTAAGCTTGCTAATATTGGAGATTACTGGGATGATGCCACTATTGATAAGATCACAAATTTACTGCATGAATATCAAGACTTGTTTCCAACCAAGTTCACTAATATGAAGGGCATTAAAGGG
>CBVK0101124229.1:0-12782 GCA_900067695.1 Picea abies | reverse complement strand
TGTTCATATATTATTTGGCTCATCATTATGTTGAATAATGATGTTAATGGGAGAGAACAAGCTATGATAGCTTCTCTACCGTCCATTCAAGTTAAACGATTGGAGAAGGTAGAGTCTAGAGGCCCCATACTACCTAAACCATTGATGATAGCCATTGCTTGACATCACTTATTCACATCCCCATGTAGTATAACATCCTCTATCTAGATGGTATCCTCCACCGATCCTTTCACTAACATTCCATTGTCTAAGAATTGGAATATGAGAGTAATAATGTGAAATAAAAATTTAAAATAGAGAAATTTTTTTCTTCTAATAAGTAAAAATGAATTTTATTATCCTTACGAATATGAATAATTTGCAGTCTTTCATTATGAGTGATTTAAATATTTTTCCCCACTAGTTAAAGTATCATATTCTATGTGTTGATTCATATTATCCAAAGAGTAGGCATTAGGTTGCAAATTATATGATTGACTCTTTATATAATTTTAAAATACTAACTAAATATTTTGATCGCAACATAATACATATCAATTTGGTTATTTTACATAACCTGGTAAAGGTTTTCCTATTGTTGTGAATCATGATGCTAATCGACTACTTTTTTCCATTTTTTATTTCAAATTTCAATCCAACTAGAAGATTGATTAGACACTAGGATTTTATAATAACTCTAGTTGCAACACATTATTGGACTTGATCAAAGGGATTGGTTTTCTTGTTTGATATAAATTGTCTAACTCATGCCTTTGCTTCACTTTTCTAATGGAATAATGGATAAGGGACTCTTGCAATGGTGGGTTGAGTCCTTGGATAAGGGACTCTTGCAATGGTAGGTTTACTCCTTGGATAAGGGACTCTTGCAATGGTGGGTTGACCCCTTGGTCATCTTTATATCAGTGTTTGGATCTTACGGCTCAATGAGTGGGGGAGAATCATTTAAACTATTTCTGCAACTTCAACATTATAGGGATATGTCATTATAGTAGTAAGACGTATTACTATTATAGACATCACATAGAGAAGTTAAGTGGGCCCACAATGAATGACATTGAGCATCTCAATAATGTTAGTCATGGAGTAACAGATGATGTTATAACATCAATGTGAGGACTTTCACCTCAAAGTTAACTTTTGAATTAGCAAATTTATTATAGGTAATGTCTTATAAACTATGTATAACTAAGAATTGTTATTCATGTGAAATTATTCACAACACTCACAATTAGAAAATTGAATGGAAAATTTAACTAACTTGCATTCCAAGTGTTTTCAATAGGTATGCTTATTATGCAAAGTTATGGTGATAAATATAGATGAGTAAAGTATCTCCTCATTACTATGTTACTCAACATATATCCTCTATAAACAAGGGTCACTCATGCCAATATGTATTTGGAAGAGAATGAAACACAATAATGTAATACAATATGAATATATCTTAGAAATATGCAATGATGTTATTGTATCTAAGTTCTCAAGTCATGTTGATTTGATAAGTGTAAATATTTTTGTTTGATATTTATTAAGTTACATAAAATGATTTAATTACTCTTTATGATCTTTTGATTTATGAAAATCATATCTATTTTGGTTCTTCATTTCCATCATGTTCATATATAGAAATGACAATTTAAAGAATATTTAGTATGATTCTATTTATTTTCTTGATAAATTTAAATGGTCTTATGGATGGTAAACATTATAAAAGTGATTGGGTATGCTTTAGGACCTTCTAGATATTAGATCTAAAAACCCTAAATCTAGAAGGTGTATTCGTATTCTGGTGGTATTAATCTAGAACGGTGATTGCTACAGAAACTTGTAATAGAGTGTGGAAATATTATGTTTGATTAGGCTTTATTGATAAGTCCCCTAAGGCCCTAACACTAATTTATTATTAGTTTATTAGTTTTGATTAGGTTGACTTAGTGGTAGGCTACATCATGCTCACTTTATCTCCTATTTATAATAAAGGAGAATAATTTATATAAGCATCTCATCTTGTCTTGTGCATTGCATGTATTGTAAAATGAGGTTTCCGCCTTGAAGTGGATTATTCATTGGTTGTTTTTTGGAGTTTGGTTCATAACATTTGGTATCGGAGCTTATGATCCCAGGGGTTTTCTCCTTCAATCGAGACATCTTGAAATTTTCACTATAATTCTCTTTTTAGGACAATTCAGACCTCCAAATTTTGAGGATACTGCGGAGACATAGTGAAGTACATCTGCTAATATTTTCATATACTGGTTCATTACAATTTCTAAGATATATCCCAAGTAATTGAGGGTTTGTGACTAGTCCTAAAATGAGTTTTAAATGATTCATCTTGGAATTTTTGCTATAACCTTTTTTGGGGATGATTAAGAAAACAAAATATTGAGGATACTAAGGAGACATAACAAGGTACATATGGTACACATTTTAGGTATTGTTTCATTATAATTTCTTAGATATAGCTTTTGGAAGTGAGGGCTTGTGAATAGTCCTAAAACTAGTCTCAAATAAGTTTTGTTGGTAAAAGTGCCATATATGAAGTTTGAAAATTCCAAATTGAGTGCCACTAGTTTCTTTAGAAAGAAGACATACCAGAGTATTTCCAGTAACAATTTCATAAACATCTATGAAATATTTGACACGTGGCATTCCATAAAAGTTCGTTCTCTAGAAAGGACCAAAAATCAATAATTTTTGGTAAAGTTACCATAAATTTCACTTGGCACACTAAATTTTGATCAGACCTATGTCATTGAAGAGAAAAAACATCAGAGTACTACAAATCAAAATTTCAAACTAAAAAGGGCCAAAATTGCATAGTTACATCAAGACAAAGGGCAACTAGCAAGACAATCTCCCAACTAAGGTTTTAAAGGTACGCCACTTACAATTGGCATAAATTTTTATTAGAAGATCTTCTTTTGGTGATTCAAAATTTGTGATAAAGAGAAAATAAAGGAGTATTATTATTGTTATCCAACATGGCTTCAAAATAAATTACAACGCCAATTAAACCTCTAGAAAGATCATCTATAACTCATGAAGAAAATGAGGAGATACATAACAAGCTATCCAAATTGAAGAACCAACTTAATGACTTGAGTGTTAGGTCAATAAAAAGTAATGAGCTGGTAAACACACAAGAAAAATTCAAGATATGGAGAATAAGATGGATGAAAATAGGGATCAAATGGAAAATAATATGGATGAAAATAGGGATCAAATGGAAAAGAAGATGGATAAATTGAAAATTTCCATATTTCAAACCCTATATGGGTGGCCCTCAAAGTGACACTGTGACTGAAGAGACTCATGAAAATAAAGATAGTATTCATGTTGAACAACCTTATAGTAATAATCATTTTCAAGTGGATTTAACTCTAATAATGTATTTAATTATGGATGGGTTCCCAAGGGTGTCAAATTTCCTAAGGTTGAATTAAATAAGTTTGATGGAAAAAAGTCTTTACATGGGTGAACCAAATAGAGAAATACTTCGAATTGCATAATATTATGGATGATAAGAAAATGATTTTCATCGCAACCTTGTACGGTATCAATGGTATCAATGGGTACTCAAAATAAAGTCTCATTCTTATCATTATACTTGGAGTTTATTTACAAGAGACTCGGAAGCACAATATAGAAAAGTTTGGGAAAAGACTACTTTAGTCAATTGACAAGAATCAAGCACTTAGGTGATATTGAATATTATAATTCATAATGTTAGGTGTTGACCACAAGGATGGATAACATAAGCGATGAAAATTTGTTGGAAGCTTACATGGGGGATTACATGAAGACATTAAACATGAACTTTTCTTAAAACATCCTGAAAATATTATGGACGTTATGCAATTTTCTCATCATATTCAAGCTAAGAATAGAGATACACACAAGTATACCACTGGAACATATGCATGAATTAGAGATAGATTTTAGGCTCATAGGGAAAACCTACCGACGACCAATCTACAGACAGGTTCTCTATGTTAGAACTCCAACAATTCTACAGAGTTTGTTACTCAAACAACATTTCAAAATTAAAATAATTTTGAATTTTACCTTATGTAGGCATTAAGATCTTTCCTTCGTTGTGTGACCATTCCCTAGAACCACATGCTTGAATTGGACATGGAAATCCTTAATCATATAACCATGTGCTGAGAAGAACACATTTATGTGCGGATGTGGCTGATCAATCTGAGTTGTTGATATGGATCACGTGACTTTTCTGGACCGTTGATCGTCCTCAATACAAATCGTTGGTCACCCTTGAACCTGAAATCATCCTGACGTATCTTGCATCGGGACGTCAAACTATTTTACAGCCTTCAACACCAAAATATCTAATGTTCATAGTCCACTGCAACGAAGGCCGTCGATCATCAGATGCGACAATTTAATCTCAACCATCCAATTCTTATAAAGGGGTTTCCCATGTGGGCCACGCCGAAACTATGTGTGGAACCACATGAATGAGTATATGGATGCCATGTTTTTCAGGCCCTCGGACCTCAAGGTCTTGGACCTCTTGGTATTAACCTCCTCGTACTTTGTTGGTATGCACTGATTCTACACCATCGATCTGCCAATATGATCAACGGTTAGATCTTAAGATTGTGATTCCCCTTTTATACTTCAAC
Organism: Picea abies; assembly: GCA_900067695.1. Classification (NCBI taxonomy): domain Eukaryota; kingdom Viridiplantae; phylum Streptophyta; class Pinopsida; order Pinales; family Pinaceae; genus Picea; species Picea abies. Next base: position 8,133 of record CBVK0101124229.1, on the reverse strand, counting down.
GATATCGTTTGAAACAGGATCACCGTTGATCCTATTGTGATTGACGGTGGATCGTTATCCACCTTATAACGATTCTCCTCGCCATTTTCTCTATTCCACGTGTGTTGCACTTCAGGATTTTAAAATTTCGGGCCTATTCCAAGACCAGGCAACAAGAAACATCAATGCACGATGCCCACAATGCTATGAACCACCAATTAATTTCCCTGAATTAATCCTGACCATTCATGCCTCTAAACATAACCACACAAGGATTTAACAGGGTTTTGTTTCAAATATGGAACCCTTATGCACACGATCCTTCAAACAAAACGAGGATATGCTCAAACCAAAATGTATAGGAACACATATTCACAACTATGTTTATTTAAATAATTGAAGGAAATAAGATTACATAGGAAGCTCATTCCTTCCCGATCTCTACACATTTCACACTCACTTTGCACTCACTTCACACACACAACCACCACACACTACTCTCACCTATCAAAATTTTAACACAATAAGGACCATATCGATCCAATCCATAGAGATAGGATAGAGTCTGACTAAAATTACACAAATACTGTAATTAACTTAAAACAAGCTAATTCTGACCCTGAAATATAGGATCTAATCCAAACAAATTCCTAATTTATCTCTCTCTTTCACCTCCTATTAAATTCGTGGAAAACCTTCCTTCTTCTGGAACGCCCAAAACTATTACAAAATAATTAAAAAAAATCACAATGAGGAAACCAACTCCTCTCATAAAATTCCTAAGACCTTAGAGGTCAAATACTAGACTGTTGTAGAATATGCCCCTTCATCAGATTCTCGGGGAATAAAATATGTGTTCTTGGGCTTGTTATGGTAGTTCTTCAATACTTGTACCATACTTAGATATCTTTGTTGTTGTCATCAATATGGAATCTTCAAGTGGTTGTCCTTTCCACTTGACCAAGTACTGAAAATATTCTTTACCCCTTGTCTTCCTTACTACCTTTTGGTCCAAGATAGATTCAATCTGCTTCTACTGTGTTGTAGGTAGTTGTTTCTCCTAGTCAATGGTTTGAATGTTGTCATTGTCAGGTGCATCTATGAAATTATCCGTTGGTTCCTTGAAAGGGTGTAAATCTGATACATTAAAAATTGGAAAAATTCAAAGGTTACTTGGAAGTTATATTTCATAAGCATTTAAGGAAAATTTTCTCAACACTTTACATGGTCCAATATTTTTAAGTTTTAATTTGTTATATTCCCCCCTAGGAAACCTTTTTTTTCTAAGGTGCGCCATGACCAAGTCTCTAACTTCAAAATCTAGTTGGCTTCTCTGCAAATCTACGTTATGTTTGTACTTCTTGTTGTTTTCATGTAGATTCTTCTTGACCCTTTCTTGCAATTATTGCATACTTACTGCAAAATATTCACCATCAACACTTCTAATTTATTGTTTTCCTAGATTCCTTAACTCATAAATTTCTCTAGGATGCATTCCATACAAAATATGAAATGGAATTAATCATGTGCTTCTATTAGGTGAATCATTATATGCAAACTCTGCTTGTGAAAGTACCCGATCCCACTATTTAGGATGCTCACTTACTAGACATCTCAAAATATTTCCCAAGATTCTATTTACCACCTCTGTTTTCCCATCAATTTGTGGGTGGTATGCTGAACTAAAGTTGAGATTGGTTTTTAACATTTTCCACAAAGTTCTCCAAAAATGACCCACAAATTTTGTGTTTCTATAAAAAACAATACTCTTTGGAAATCCATGCAACCTAACAATTTTTTTAACGAACAAATATGCAATGTGAGTTGCATCATTGGTCTTTTTACAAGCTATAAAGGGTGCCATTTTTGAAAATATATCAACAACCACATAAATTGAATCATTACCTTGCTGAGTTCTTGGAAATCCTAACACAAAGTCCATACTTACAAAGTCCCATGGTCGGTCTGAGATTGGTAATGGTTGATACAATCCAATATTTTGTCTTCTTCCTTTTGCATACTGACAAACTCTGCATCTTTCAACAAATTTCTTGACATTAATCTGCATGCCAGGCCATAAATAAAATGTACTTAGTTGAGAAAATGTTTTGTCCCGTCCAAAATGTCTTGCTAATCCACCACTGTGCCTTTGCTTTAATAGGTATTCCCTCATTGAACATCTTGGAATGCATAATTTACTTCCTTTAAACAATAAACCTTCTTGAATCATATAATCTAACCATGGAGTTCTGTCTTTGCTTCTTGGATTTTCACAGGTTGCATAAGCATCTTTAAAATCTACATCATCTTGATACATTTCTTTCAACTCATCAAATCCTACAACATTTACTTGAAACTCTTGTAAAATTAAACTGATTCTGCTCAATGCATCTGCTATCTTATTTGATTGCCTACTTATGTGCTTAATAACAAAAGTGAAATTATGCCCAAAATCAATCCATTTGACATGTCTCTGATTTAATTTTGTTTGGATACTAAATGATTATCAGTGTAAGAACAAAGTCCTTTGGCATGAGGTATTGTCTCCACTTCTTTAGTGCTTGAATAATTGTATAAAACTCCTTGTCATATGAAGAATATTTCTGCTTTGCTTCATTTAATTTCTCACTAAAATAAGCAACTAGTTTCTTTTCCTGACTTAAAACAACTCCTATTGCAGTCCCACTTGCATCACATTCAACTTGAAAGAGTTTATTAAAATATGACAGTGCTAAAATTGGTTGTTCTGTTATCTTCTTCTTTAATAATTTAAAACTCTTTCTATTTAAATGGTTGTTTGGTTCCTTCAATGGTTTCTATAATTGAAGCACATATTCCACTAAAATTCCTAATGAATTTTCGATAGAAACTTTCCAAGCCATGGAAACTTCTTACCTCAAAAACATTCTTTGGAGTAGGCCAATTTATTATAGCCATTACCTTTTCCCAGTCCATCTTCAAACCTTCTCCTGATATCACAAAGCCCAATTAAACCAATCCCGTTTTCACAAAACTACACTTTTTTCAAATTGATCACTAGCTTCTCTTGTTGTAGTTTATCTAAAACTAACCTGAGGTGTGTCAAGTGTTCTTCCCTAGACTGACTATAGATCATAATATCATCTAGATAAACTATGACAAATTTACTAATAAATTATTTAAGTACTTCATTTATCAATCTCATAAAAGTGTCAGGGGCATTTGTGAGTCCAAAGGGCATTACCGGCCATTCATACAATCCATCATTCATTTTAAACATTGTTTTCCATTCATCTCCTTCTCTAATCCTGATATGATGATACCCACTTTTCAAATCCGATTTTGAAAAATATTTAGCACCACTTAAACAATCCATTAAATCATCAATTCGAGGTAATGGAAATCTATACATGATTGCAATTTTGTTTATAGCTATGGAATCTGTGCACATTCTCCATCCTCCATCTTTCTTTGGACTTAGCACTGTAGGAACTGCACATGGGCTCAAACTTTCCCTGACTAGACCTTTATCTAATAATTCATGTACTTGATTTCTTATCTCCTCATTCTCCCATGGGGTCATTTAGTATGTTGCTTTATTTGGAAGGTTAGCCACTGGAATTAAATCTATATGATGACTAACACTTCCCAATGGAGGTAATTCATTTGGTAAATCATCAACCACAATATCATCAAATTCATCCAATAAATTTTTAACTTCTTCAGGCAGATAATTTAAATTTGTGCTAGTGAGAATTACCTTTGGTTTACCAATCAGGGCAAAATGTACTTCTTCGTTTTTAATGTCTTGCATAAATTCTTTTTCACTGACCATCAAGACCTTTGGGATGTTTTCTTCAGTCGCCCCTTCATCCTTCAATGATGAGAGAGTGTGTTTTTCTCCATCTTTCTCAAAAGTGTACATGTTGTTCCTTCCATCATGTTTTGCCTTTCTATCATACTGCCAAGGTCTACCTAGCAAAATATGACACACATCCATGGGCATAACATCACAAAGTACCTTGTCTTTATATCTTCCAATTTGAAATTCCACTTCACATTGTTCATTCACTATCGGATGATGTCCCTTTTGCAACCATGAGACCTTATATGGAACATGGTGTGTCGTATTTTTCAAAGACAACTTTTCAACCATCTCTGTAGACACCAAATTATCAGTACTTCCACTATCAATAATGAATTTACAACATTTATCTTTGCTTTTGCAGACATTTCTGAAGAGTGTCTTCCTTTGTGCAGGTTTCTTAATATCTTTATGTGGTTTTAGCAAGATTCTCTTCATCATCAAAGACTCTCCAACTTCTGGTACATTCTCATGTGCATATGACTCCACACTTTCTTCTTCTACCATAATAACATTTGCACTTCCTCTACTGGTGGAGGATTTTTTTGGATATTCATATGATATATGCCCAAACTTATTGCATCTAAAACATCTGATAGAAGATCCTCTACCTCTTTGATAAGGTCTTCTCCCTTTGAAATCACCACCTCTTGGTGACTTTTCTTGCTGATGTGAGCTACTGGCTTCTATCTTTGGAGCTGAAGATCTTCCTCTACCACCTTGTTGTCCTCTTCCTCTTGTTGAACTGTGACATATGCTTCTTTGATTATGCTTTCTTGCTAGTTTTTCTTCGGCCTTAAGAGAAAACTGATATGCTTCTTCAATAGTGTTAGGAGTTAAAATTCCAATTTAATCTTGGATGTCATATCTTAATCCATTAAGATATCTAACAACTTTCTCATGATTCTCTTCTATATGACCAACTCTTATATTCAATTTATAAAAATCTTTAGTGTATTCTTTAACTGACATACTTCTCTGCTTTAAATTATGCATTTGTATAAAAAGATTAAGTTGATAGTCTTGAGGCATGAATTTACCTTTCAATTTTGCTACCATTCTGTCCCATCTCTTGATTCTTGTCTTGTCTTTGTTCCACCTCTCAAGTTGTACTCCATCCCACTAGAGTAATGCATGTCCTTTCATCCTTGTCACAACAAATTTTACCTTTTTCTCATCAGGTACATTTTCATATCCAAAGTACTTGTCCATAGTATTGATCCAGTCCATCAATTCATCCACATTTAGGTTGCCTTCATACAATGGCACCTCCATTCTTGGTCTAGATATAACTCCCATGATAACTCTAATTAATATTTCTTCAACACCTTCTTCTTCATGCTCTGCTACCTCTTCATCTTCTGCAACGTCTTCTTCTTCAATGACATCTCCCAAATCAACACCTCTTCGTTGAACAACTTCCTTAGCCTCCAATCGTTCCTGAAGATTTCTCATTTCTTCAATGACTTCAACATTTGCAACATGTATTCCTCGACCTTGGCCTCTTCCTTCTCGTATTCTAAAGGTCATATTCAATTATCCTTTCTTGGATGCTATGTGCTATGATACCAAACTAATGACCAATCTAGACTGGTTCCCTTCTTCGTATTCAAACATTTCAACAGAGTTTTTTCATCGAACAAAATTTGTTATTAAAAGAAATTCATAATTTACATTGTGAAGGTACTTATCTCTTTTCCTTCGCTATGCGAGCAAACGCTAGAACCGAGGGATTAATTTCAGGTGCTAAATTCTTTTATCATATGCTAAGAACCATAGGTTTATGCACAAAAGTACATGATCAATCTGGATTGTTGATCCTGAAGCTGATCAACAGTCAATCAAAATGGGGCAAAAAATGTCCACCATTGATCTGGATGTCAACTCTCTTCTGGACCGTTGATTGCTCTTAATCAAACCTAAATACAAATCGTGGGGCCACTGTGGAACCTGCCGTCAACCTAACGTTTCTCAACGTTGGGATGTCGTGAATTTTATGCCCTCCAACACCTTAAAACCTCCAATGGTTGTGGTCCCCTGCAATGAGCGTCGTTGATCTTTGGATTCGAAGATATAATCTCAACCGTTCAACCCTTCCTATGCGATCCATGCCACATATTTCGGGCCACCAGACCACTGAGTTTCAACACTCCTTGTGTTAAGATCCTTGTACTTTGTTAATATGCGTAAACTCCATGCCGTCGATGTACACTCCCAATCAACAGTTAGATCTAAACTTGTGGTTCCCTTTTAAGTACTTGATGATANNATCTAAACTTGTGGTTCCCTTTTAAGTACTTGATGATATCGATTATAACCTGATCATCGTCGATCTATTGAGATCGATGATGGATTTTTATACTCCTTATAAAAATTTTCCTCGCCATTACACTTATGCCATGTGTGTCAGACCTCATGATTTCGAGATTTTGGGCCTATTCCAAGACAAAACATCAAGAAAAACGAGATTCACAATGGCCGAAATGATGTGGACCATCGATCTAATCCTCCCTATTCAATACCGACCATCGATTATTTACTCTGCAAAATGACTTCTACAGTCCAACCATAATTGTTCAAACAATTTACATGCAGAATTCACACAATTGTACAGAGGGTGTAATTCTCAGAACCAATCTTTTATTCAATGTCTGAAGGAATATGATTACATAATGAAGCTCAGTTCCTTCTAACTTCTCACTCTACACTCATTCCACACACTCAACCACACCACACTCTGGTCTTGTCTATCAAACCTTTAATACAATAAGGACCAGATCGATCCAATCCACAGAGGTAGGATCGATTCTGAACAAAATTATACAAAGATGACATTTAGTTTACAACAACCTGATTTTGATCTTGAAAGATATGATCTAATCCAAACAGATTCCTAATTTATCTAACTCTTCCACCTCCTATTACATTCGTATAAAAACTGCCTTCTTCTTGAACACCCTAGACTATTACAAAATAATTAAAAACAATTACTCTTGAACACCCTAGACTATTACAAAATAATTAAAAACAATTACAATGAGTAAACCAACTTCCTCTTAGAAAGTTCCTAAGACCTTAGATGTCAAATACTAGATTGTTGTAGAAGATGCTCCTGCATCAATAATCGACTTTTCCAAAGCATACCACTATCCAAAAATAACCTGAATTTTCCTCAACAGTAAAAACATCATAATAACACTATAAAATCACAAGTCATATTTTTTATGTGAGGCAGCTTGCCTCTGTTTACTTTCCCATGGCTTAATGACCTCCAAAACTTTATCCACTGGTGCTTTAACTCTTGTTGACGATGCTTCCAGATGTATGTATTCAAATAAAATATGTTTACTTTCAATTTTTGGACGTTTGGCATGAGAAGTGACTGAATGTGAGGAAGTTACTGAGTGATCAGAGTTGACTGATTGGTCAGGTCGTTTTCCTTTGCTAGGCTCAAGCTCTTGAATTTGAGACTTGATATTCTTTAATGGTTGAGCAGAGTGGGCATGAGAAGCTTCTAATAAAATATGGAGGGAAGATCGCTTTGGAGGAGGTGGAGGTAATGGGAATGAAGTTGTAGGCTATCCCCGAGTTTGATGTTGAGGAGGATTAATAATTTCATTCCAACCATCATTAGATGGAATCTTAGGAGGTAATGAAACATGTGGCTATACAAGAATTCCATAAATATTTGGATGAGGTTGAAGGGGTGGCCTTTCAGGTGGAGGAAGGGGTTTGAAAGCCCCTTGTCCTGCTAATTTAAAGAAACCAATTTTTAGGAGTTAATTAAATTCCTCAAAGTCAACATCGAAATGAATTGAAAAGCAAAGTATTTTATTTCCTCAAAATTCATTTGGTCTTCTCCCTTTACCCCGGTTTCCTTTGCCACGACTGCCTCTACTGAAGAAACTCATCTATAAGTACAAGGTAAAGTTAAAGCATGCATACAATATCTAATAAGCATAAAATACTATTTGCTAAAAGTAACTTAGAAATAGCTCTATTGACAACAAACAACATGCAAACAACCATGAACATGCAAGGAAAGTTAACCAAAACATTAGTTCTTCCTTTCAATTTTTTTTCTTCTCATATAATGATTATTATCTATGAACATGGGAAAACAAATGTATTTAGGGAATATGGTAGGGTTTCTAATGTATGGAAAATTCAATAATGGTAGGGGACTATAATGGTGCATGTTCAAAATAATTTATATTAAACATTTGTGAAGTCTGGTTATCCTCCAACAATTTCTTCATTTATGCCTCATCAAGTACTCATCACTGCTACTCTTTCATCATCAAGTATGC
>CBVK0101124228.1:0-10011 GCA_900067695.1 Picea abies | reverse complement strand
CATTGATATAACACTTGCATTTTGTGGTTAAAAATGATTAAATTGCTCTATTACTGATTCACCCCCCCTCTCAGTAATCCAACAAGCTCATTCACAGTGACACAAAGCTATCACTAAATTATCCTTGCAAAAATCAACATGCATTTGATGGGTATACGATTATAGTAACATACCTTTTCTAATAGCTTGTTTTCCTTTGAGAAAGATGAGTTACAATGCCAGAATGGTCACGGTTCAGGGTCACATAGAACAATCTCTCCAGATATCAATTCTAAAACCAACGAAATGAAAATGTCAGAATACACAAGGGTGGTAACCTCATGAAAACCCCACACACATGCATTCAACGCATAAGACTTAATGTCCCAAAAACATTAATTCTCTTTCTAGGTTATACAATCCACTAGCAACTACAACCAATAACAACGTAATATATCATGCCAGGTTTGCAACAAATCATGTGCTCAATATCCATATCAGCAAAGACTTAATGTCATATGGAGCAGTGGCCAAGGCTTACCAACCTTCCTCCTTCAAAATTAAAACCACATTCACCGCCAACTTAAAGATGTGACAACATATATATACCAACGTAAATTTCAAAGGCAAGTAACATGTGATACCAATATGCAATATATCATATGTGTCGTGTTGAAAAGAATTTCCAACACTCAAACTTCATCTTGCCACCTTTTCATAATGAGAGCTCGATACTTCATATAATATGAAGGTTATGTTAAGTGTTTAAGTAACACTTAATGTTGGATCTTTGTGATACATCAACAAACTTTTCAAAAGTAAAACCACCATATCACTTGCAATTGAACTTGTATAAGCCATGAGAGCCTTAATATGGTGCCCTCTTTTGATAATGTGAATAACATATCAACAATTAATGTATATGTAGATAGGATGGCCATCCACTTTTGTCTATAGCATGGAAAACAATTATACGTTTCAAACACCATATATTGGATAATCGAATGGATAATCAATATGCAACAAGGTACCTCTAATAAATTGTAGTAAAATCAAATTCTGTCCATCTTCTTGTAACAAGGGGGATTTCTGTTTTTCTTTCTTTTTACTAGGGGGTCCCACCTATAGTTAAGTATTTATAAATAATAGATTATAATTTTTTTATATTAGTGCCTTGTAATCATTTGTAGGTAGATGTCTTGTTCGCGATTTTATGAGTCGACAAAATAAGTCAAATGAATTAAAAAAGATACAATTAAGGGAAAAATTACCTTAAGGGGCTATCGTTGATTGGTATGGGCTAAACAATAAACAAAACAAAACACTTGTTGACCATGATTTTCTTAGGATTCCTACTAGAATCCACTTGTGGATCACAATTTCTAGCATGAACTATGATAAGGGAATTGTTCCCTCATCATGTTGTAGGGGAGTTGGATGGGTCTTTGAATTTCCCTATGACCTTAAAAAATCCTAAAACCATTGGATTAGTCAAAACCACGAGGTTCTAATTTACTTGATTTTAACAGGGATGGTTGGAAGGTGCATTTTGTTATTTGGATAGACAACTCCAAATTGATTTTACGATAAGGTCATACCAAGGTCTCTTGAAGGATTTAACATGCAATGTAGGGAATAATAACACTATAAGGCCGTTTTGAGGGTAACCTTCAAATGCCACTTTGAGGAGGCAACTTCCACTTACAAGTTCTCAATGTTTAGCATACCATCCTTATACATGCAATGTCTTGTTTATAGAAGAGGTGGGGTTAATGGTTATTACATGCATTCTCTCAAGACAACACATGGAGGGAGAGTTGAGAAGTAAAGGAATACACTAATATTAGAGTTCAATGCCTAATTGGAATTATAAGAAAAAATTTAAGGGGTATGATACATTCCCTACTTGCTAACATTATTGGAGGAAGAATATGACTAGAGGAGATGAAATAAAATGAAAAGGAGAATATCATATGTTGAAGTCTTACATATTCCTCACTTCAAGAACACTATCCTTGAAGCTATCGATTCTAGGTGCTATTGCATACAAACTTCTCATGTAGCATCCTACTTTGCTGATATATTTAGTAATACATAAGAGTTCCACGATCTATCAATGCCATTGGATCTAGTGCCAATTTACCTTCTTCATCCAATTTTGTTAAGGATGTTCATGTTGTGATGTAGTGTTCAATTAACTTTGCGAGACATGAGACATGGAAATCATGATGAATAGGAGAGGTGGAATGCAGTTAAAAGCATAGGCTACTTCACTGATATTATTAATGATTTTGTAGGGGCTATAAAATTTTAGGATTAATTTTTGGTTTCCTTCTTGTTCAAGTGATCATTGTTGATAGGGTTGAAGTTTGTGGTAGACCCATTGATCACTATGGAGTTGCTGCCCATTGTGTCTTGATAAACTTGTTGCTTCACCCCGTTTTGCGATCGTTGTAGATTTTCATTGTTACTCAAGTGTTTCTTCAGTTTGTTGTAGGTGGTTTTCCACTTATTGTACCCCATCCTTTTAGATCACTATTGATGTTAGGAGGCATGCAACCATAGAGAGCCTTGAAAGGAGTCATTTTGGTTGAGGCTTGATATGTTTTTTTTATACCAATATTGGTCCAAGGGAAGCCACTTAGTCCATTGAGGCTACTTATCGAACACATACCATTGAAGGTAACATTCCAAGACTCTTGTTTTCCATTTCTTCTTGGCCTTCCATTTGTGAGTGATACACGTTCAATTCTAAAGTGGCTCCTTGTAACACAAAATTGATTTCCAAAAATTACTATTGATCTTGAGATCATGATCACTTAGAATCACCTTTGAAATCCCATGGAGTCTCATGTATTTCCTTGATCATTATTTTTGTGATCTAGCTAGCCTTACATGTAGCTAGGATGCCACAAAAATGTGCATACTTGGTAACTCTGCCATCTACTACGAATATGTCCCTTTTGACTTTGAAAGGCTCATAAGGAAGTCCATGGTCATTTCTTGCCATCATTGAGTAGGAATGGGAAATCTTGAAGTTCTCCAAATTGCTTCATTGAAATGTTTCACATTCAACAACAAATTTCTATACATCACTCTTAAGTTCTTCTCCAATGAAAGAATTTTTAATCTATGATAAGAATTTTAAAATTTGTCAATTGGGTCTAGCCCAAGTGGTTGTGGGATGGAGAGTTATTCTCCCCACCTAGGTTCTATTCTCGTAAGTGACATGTTGAGCTCATAATGAGTATATTGTTGTAATGGCTTTGAGCCCTATTGTTGACTTGGCCTTGTGCCTCAAATAATCTAGGGTTTACCTTAGGTACCATCCTCAAAATGAGGAAAAGTGTTCGGGAATTTCCCTTGAATATGTTACTTGAAGTTATTTTTTTTTTCTAGAAAACCCAACCAATATAGAGATAGAGGATAACACTGTTACTTCTTCTAATTGTCTAAAATGTGCATCTATCACTACATTTTCCTTTTTTTTTTTTAAATGATTCGAAATTCAAAGCTCTACATATTTATTTACTAGCAACTTTTGTTTCTCCTTTGAAGATGCGACTATAGAAGTTAGGTTATCATAATGGATCTTACCTTGAAGTGTCTTCATAACAAATTTTGTTACTACCTTTTCACTATATGTAACTTAGAGAACATGCATTTTTCATAGCAAATTTTGTTACTACCTTTTCACTATATGTAACATGCATTTTTCAGAAATGGATTTCACCCGATCTTTACTTTTTAGTTGCCATATGTGTAAGGCAAGAAATTTACTTTATTGCATTAATACTGTCTCGATACTTGTTCATATGCGTCCATTTCTATGATGAGCACTTTGTTGAAGCATGGGGTGGTTAGAACTAGTGTAGTTGTTATGGATTCCTTTAGCCACACAAATAATTTGGTTACATATTGTGTCCAATGAAATGTATTATTTTTTTCATGGCACTACAAGGTGAGCATAGTTTTTGACACCAAACTCCTTTTCACTATTAACCCACCTTGTCCTGTGAGGCCGTAGAATACAAGTACATGAAATTGTAAGGACATTTATGGGATTTCTTCTCTCAAGTTATAAATAATGATATCAATAATTCATAATTAGCAATAATGTTATGATTATTTTATTGTTTAGATCGAAAATATAAATGAGAATTAGTATATTTTTCAACCAAGACATGAAACACAAAAATTTAGTGACATTGGGAACATAGGTCAAATAATTGTTGATTGATTAACAAGAACTGCATGGCAGCTTAGTCCCTACCAAATAATGAACTAAATTACCATGCAATATTAGTGAGAGAGACCAATAAAAAATAGCTACTTATTTATCTAATTCAAAATATAAATTTATTATATATTATTAAAAATAAGTTTAAAAATTTATTGTGTATGTTATTAATTACATAATAAAATAATTTATGTTAATATCATATAAGTTTAGGGTTTAAAGGTTTATAGAGTTGGGGTCATATTAAATAATGTTTTATAAATTGAAATGTATTATTTTTATATTAAATAAAATATATTTTAATTTCTAAAATATTAATTACATTGTTTTCAAATGTATATTATTTAGTTTATACACTGTTCTTAATTATAATTTATAACATATTTTCTAATTTATAATTTATAGCATATCGATTGTTTTGCTCAGATGTATATTGTTTATCTAATTATGTTTAATTATGTTTTTTTATATATATTCTCCAAATCTTTTGACGATTATTATGATTGGAATAGCTTTCAAGTGAATTTTGTAATTTAATATAAGGTCTCATTTATAAGGATTTATGTGAATTTAAGGATGGCTTTGTCCGGAATCCGTCCATGGCCAAAAATATTATTTCGACATTGCAAAAATTTAACCTCGACACGATCTCAGAGCTTAACGTGATTTAAGTAGGTTTCTGTTTTCATAATTATCATGTGTATTATTTCGAGGCTGTACAAAGTTATGCAGGTTTAATGATTGTAGATTAACTCATTAATATTTAGCTGCTGGACTTGTAGATTAACTCATTAATATTTAGCTGCTGGACTATAGATAGAGTCAACATGTATGGTCGTCAAATTAATATGTATGGCCTTGAGAACTATGTGGTGTTTCCCTACAAGGTGTGATGGACCCACCAGAAGCTTTTATCAGTATTGTACATCATTTATTTGTATTGTACAACATTTATTTTACAGCTACATAGACCATTTATTTCGCTACATACGTTTGCTCGACAATAAGAAATTAATTTGAACAACCAATAACAACTGTTAAAAAAAATAAAATAAAAAATAAAAAATTATATTGTAGGAAAAGCTTAAATTTGTTTAAGTGAAACCCAAACTAATATGAAGTCAATAACATATCGAATGCTATAAGGCCCTTAGAGAGAAGGACTAATAAATGCATCAATTATGATTTTAGGTGCAATTGGGTTTAAGGATCATTATATCATCATTTTAGTTCCTTACGACTTATGTGATTAACCTTTGCATGAAGACTGCAAGGTGGTTTGGTGTGGTAACCATTAAATGTTCACTTAATGAGAGTTTCCCTTGCACACAAAATGTTTTGTAGAGGTCCTAACTTGATGAAGAGACGGTAATTGACATGAACGACAAAAAATGAAACCAAAATTAAAACTTTGTAAGTGATTGGGAACCTATATCCATAGGTAAACCATAAATGATGATTTGGGTCAATGCGTGAGTGGGCCCCAAAGGTACTACCATATGTATGCAACCAAAGTATTGGGTATTGAGGTAAACCACGTGGATATGAGTGAGGTAATGACAAGATGTGTAATGTCCACGTGAGGTAATGACAAGATGTGTAATGTTGGATAACTAATCTCGTGATGGGATAGAAAGAATTTATTGATTAGTTATTGATTGTAGAAATCACGTTAACCAACAGAGTTATGTAGCTTGCGTTGCACTGACCACGTTTTGCTTTCTTTTAAAAAAGGTATTCCCATAATTGATGTAAAGAGGATTAGACCTTGATGGTCCCTGTAAAAACTTATGAGGCCTAAGAAGTTGTGAAAACCCTTTCTGGGACTTCCCCCTTGCTAAAGGCTCATTTGTAGTTCTTTACATATAGTTGATTTCCTTCCCAGCCTTGTATTACCTTACCTAAATCATGGATATGGTCTACCCATTTTCTTTTGTAGATCAATGTGTCATTAAAGAGGATCAAGACAAATTCTCAAAGAATGGATTTGGACAACTTATTTGTGCGATTCTAGAATGTGGGAGGGGAATTTCTCAACTAAAAGGGCATGACCATGAAGTTATAATGGCCCTCATAAGTATAGAATGTTTTCTTGGGAATGCGGTCCTTTTTAGCCCCAATTTGATGGCACTAGATTTTAGATTTAATTGTGTGAAGAAGATTGTCTCATTGATCTCAACAAATAGTTCATTAAGAAACTGAATATGGAACTTATGTTGAATGGAAATTTTATTAAATTATTTGTATTTATACACAATCTCCAAAAACTAGCTTCTTTTTTACCAAAATGACTAAAGTTAAGAGCATAATTTGACGTGGTTTAAAAAATACCATCTTCCAACATTCCTTGGACAAGGCATTCAAATTTTCTTTTATGTTGGTATCAATATCTACAAGGTTGAATGTTGGGAGGATTTCTCCCCGGTAATAATTCAATAACATGGCAATGTTCTTGAGCTAGAGGAAGTCCCATAGGAATATCTTCAAATACCCAATTGTGTTGATATATAATATATTAAAGTTTGATTATGAGATTACCTTGTTCTTCCTATCCCTCTATATGGAATATCATGACTACTAGCTCGTTCTCCCTTGTTCTAGGAAAATTTTCCATTTGGTGAGAACTTGTTATTTGAGGAGGGGGAGTCAATCCATTGAGCTTATATTCCTTCTCATCTACTATGAATCAAAGGAAATTTATGCAAAACTCATGAAAATGAAGCCCATGTTTTGAATGATTGGAGCCCTAACCTTGTATCAACTCCTTGAAAGGGAATAACATACATGGGAATCAATAGGTTGTAGTCACACATGTTGAGTTTGAGGTTGGGGTTCCTCATTGACGATCATAACACAAATTATTAATAGGGTAAGAAAAACTCATCAATGAAGTTGTGTGTGTTGCTTGAGTTAAACGAGAACAATGCCATTTTTCTTCTTAATGTATCTTTCTATTTGTATAGTTTGGCAAGTCGTTGCTCTTGTTAGAGGATGGACATACAAAATGGAAATTTTACCTTTTGTTCTTCCTACTCTTCATAATTGTATTAAGATGAAAAACTATTTTTCTAGAAACTTACACCCTTAAAAACCACTTGTTGTATCTAAAACAAAGTCGTTTGGCCCATTTTTTCCCAATTCATTTGTTGTGATTAAGGACGTGGGAGGAATAACAACATCACTCAAAGTGATCCAATCTAGTATCCCTTTGTCTTCTACAATATAAATGTGCTTTGTGTGTTTCCTTTTTCTTATCTTTGATCCATCAAGCTATTTGGATGGTTGTAATCCTTTATGTAGATCTAAGAATACACAACTCATGCAAGCTCTTATCCTTCAAATCCCCAATGTGAAGTTCTAGTATTTTCTCATCACTCTACCTCTTGTGATATTGGAGGGTGCATTCCATTACCATACCTCACTGTTGGACCCTAGTAAACTAGTTGAAGTAGTCATGCTCCCACACATTATTGTCTTGAGTTAGGATGTTTTCCACGAAGTTATCCCAACCATAAGTCACACCCAAGGGATTTTTCTTCTTTGATAACACTAATTTAATGGTTATGTTGCACATTTTTTCTTAGAGATATTTTCCTCCATTCTTATCTAATTTGTGCATAAAATGTTTTTCACCATTCATTAAGTAATATAATTTGATTTTCATTGTATCATTGAGTGCTTAGCTTTACTTGTCATCTCTCTGATGCATGCAAGTGGTGTTAGAGAAATATTTTCTATAACATCTTTCCCCTCGAACAAGGTTAGGATACAAGAAGTAGATCTATAATTCCTTTTTGGTCCAAACAATGTTAGATGGTAGACAATAAATATGATATAGCATGATATCCTCTCCACTATTTCTCCAAGAATCCTTCAAGCAAAAGTAGAGTGAGATGATTGTTCGTTTTACTAAAATCCTTTATTGAGTACCAATTGCAAGGCACACACCTTTAACATGAATCTCTTCTAGAGGTACAAAACCATTAAGGTATACACTAACTTCGATATTCCTATGTTTTAGGCTAAAATAGATGTAGAAGCTTTGGAAAAGTGGTTATATAGTTACAATTCTATATCTTTGTCAATAAT
Source organism: Picea abies (assembly GCA_900067695.1). NCBI lineage: Eukaryota > Viridiplantae > Streptophyta > Pinopsida > Pinales > Pinaceae > Picea > Picea abies. Next base: position 1,703 of record CBVK0101124228.1, on the reverse strand, counting down.
TTTTGTAATAATGACAATATCACATTCACACTCTTTAAGTCCCTTCACCATGATAAACACTAGTGTGACACCCACTACACTTGAATGATAGATGAATTTGATACATATGATGGCATGGAAGGACCCAATCGAGGTAATTTTGTAGATTTCCTCCAAGAAAAGTATTACCCCATGAGAAACTATGATGAGTAGCACACAAGATGGACAACCTTGCACCAAGGTTGAGACTAGTCTATTTATGAGTACACTAATGCTTTCCATAGCTTGTCTATAAAATCAGGCACCAAGAACACCAAGGACACCAAGGACACCAAGGAACACCTAGAACTCAAATACCATAGAGTCATAAACAATTACATCCATAATAGAATGGAGTTCCTAAAAACATTATCACGAGGAGCAACTTATCATTATGTAGTCCAATATTAAGTAAATTATTTTGACATAAGAGTAAGAAAGAGTTTGGTGCAGGGAATCAACCATAGCAAAGGAAGGATAAAGGTGACCCCAAATCTCACAACAAAGAGCAAGGGAAAGATACACAACCTCAAAATAACCAACCAAAGCCTCATTCATGGAAGGATTCGAATTCCAATGACATAGGGAAGTGGTGTGGCGACCACAAGAGAAATTGGTAGTGACAAGGAAATATGTCAAACTAGCCAAGCATTGTTGGTTGAGATGCAACCCTTTGAATTTAAACTAGCCTTGACACCACTAGATATCATGGATAAAGGAAAATGGATCATTGATGCATAACCTAGCACTACCATTGCCACTGAACATATACAACCAAAGAATATAGAAGAGTTAGAGTAGGGAGGGTATTACAATTATGCACAGAGACAGAAACAAACAGAAGAAGAAATATGCACAAGATTTATCTTGGAAACCCGTAGTTGGTAAAACTAGATTCAAACATATCTTCATCAACCTTGGCCAATCCAACCAATTAAGGCACTTTACAATGGAGATAATAAGCCTCTTAAATATGCCACCATCACATGATTACTATGGGATAAATTGTGTGCCACCATAAACCACCTATGCTATTGTTTGAGTCAAGCATTAACCTAACAATCTCCTCTTTAAACTTTTACTCGAAAGAAACCACCTATTATCCCCTTAAAATTTTTATTTGGGAATTTATAATTATCACAATAAACCCCCATTAATTCTATCACCTAAGACTAGGGTTCCATATGATTTAATCATGTGCTTTTTTTCTATCTTAATCCACGTGCTTCCTCCAATAGTTTGGACACTAAGATGAACAACAAAGGTATTGATGCTACACTAGACACCAACACTTATCTAATCATATATACCACAATGTTTAATATGTTGCTAAGACATAGCTCTACATTGTATACCTACATCATGTCAAAAGGACAATGAAACATCCATAAAACCAATCAATGAGGTTCTACATGTGAGACCCAACGATTTGATCATGATTTTATAGTAGCCACTTGTTGATCCTCAAATGTGATAAATCTTGTGCTATCTGTCTTGTATATTCTTTTCAAATTTTCCCCACACTTAGAAAGTTATCGATGTCGTTGTGGGTTGGTAATACATTTACCTAGCCTTGTTCAAACTTCCACGACTTGCATAATATACCATTGACTTCCATGGCCCGCATATTTCACCTATACTTAGAACTTTTTCGAAAATGAATGATTGAATGCAGGCCTAGGGGA